>JALJEH010000058.1:0-68000 GCA_023631565.1 Gymnocephalus cernua | reverse complement strand
ACCATGCAAGTATAGCAAATTGGGTGATTGTCAGACTTTGCTCTCCTGAGTTGGGGGGGGCAGTCAAATTTCGGCTGGCTCCATGAACCATGCCAAAAAAGGACTGCACCCCCCTGACTCAGGATTGCAAAGGCTGACAAAGACAAACTTTTCAGGACTTTTAGTAGACCTCATACCATGCAAGTATAGCAAATTGGGTGATTGTCAGACTTTGCTCTCCTGAGTTGGGGGGGGCAGTCACATTTCGGCTGGCTCCATGAACCATGCCAAAAAAGGACTGCACCCCCCTAACTCAGGATTGCAAAGGCTGACAGAGACAAACTTTTCAGGACTTTTGGTAGACCTTATACAATGCAAGTATAGCAAATTGGGTGATTGTCAGACTTTGCTGTCCTGAGTTGGGGGGGGGGGGGGCAGTCACATTTCGGCAGGCTCCATGAACCATGCCAAAAAAGGACTGCACCCCCCTGACTCAGGATTGCAAAGGCTGACAAAGACAAACTTTTCAGGACTTTTAGTAGACCTCATACCATGCAAGTATAGCAAATTGGGTGATTGTCAGACTTTGCTGTCCTGAGTTAGGGGGGGGGGGGCAGTCATATTTCGGCAGGCTCCATGAACCATGCCAAAAAAGGACTGCACCCCCCTAACTCAGGATTGCAAAGGCTGACAGAGAGAAACTTTTCAGGACTTTTGGTAGACCGCATACCATGCAAGTATAGCAAATTGGGTGATTGTCAGACTTTGCTCTCCTGAGTTGGGGGGGGCAGTCAAATTTCGGCTGGCTCCATGAACCATGCCAAAAAAGGACTGCACCCCCTTAACTCAGGATTGCAAAGGCTGACAGAGACAAACTTTTCAGGACTTTTGGTAGACCGGCATCTGACTGACATCTGACTGACTGACTGACTGACTGACTGGCATCTGACTGGAAACTGACTGACTGACAGACTGACTGGCATCTGACTGGCATCTGACTGACTGACTGACTGACTGGCATCTGACTGGCATCTGACTGACTGACTGACTGACTGGCATCTGACTGACTGACTGACTGACTGGCATCTGACTGGCATCTGACTGACTGACTGACTGACTGACTGTCATCTGACTGACTGTCATCTGACTGACTGACTGGCATCTGACTGGCATCTGACTGACTGACTGACTGACTGACTGGCATCTGACTGACTGACTGACTGACTGACTGACTGGCATCTGACTGGCATCTGGCTGGCATCTGACTGACTGACTGGCATCTGACTGGCATCTCACTGACTGACTGGCGTCTGACTGGCATCTGACTGACTGACTGACTGACTGACATCTGACTGACTGACTGACTGACTGACTGGCATCTGACTGACTGACTGACTGACTGACTGACTGGCATCTGACTGACTGACTGACTGACTGGCATCTGACTGGCATCTGACTGGCATCTGACTGACTGACTGGCATCTGACTGGCATCTCACTGACTGACTGGAGTCTGACTGGCATCTGACTGACTGACTGACTGACTGGCATCTGACTGACTGACTGACTGACTGGCATCTGACTGACTGACTGACTGACTGACTGGCATCTGACTGGCATCGGACTGACTGACTGACTGACTGACTGGCATCTGACTGACTGACTGACTGACTGGCATCTGACTGACTGACTGACTGACTGGCATCTGACTGGCATCTGACTGACTGACTGACTGACTGACTGGCATCTGACTGACTGACTGACTGACTGACTGGCATCTGACTGGCATCTGACTGACTGACTGGCATCTGACTGGCATCTCACTGACTGACTGGCGTCTGACTGGCATCTGACTGACTGACTGACTGACTGGCATCTGACTGACTGACTGACTGACTGGCATCTGACTGACTGACTGACTGACTGACTGACTGGCATCTGACTGGCATCGGACTGACTGGCATCTGACTGACTGACTGACTGGCATCTGACTGACTGACTGACTGACTGACTGACTGGCATCTGACTGGCATCGGACTGACTGACTGACTGACTGACTGGCATCTGACTGACTGACTGACTGACTGGCATCTGACTGACTGACTGACTGACTGGCATCTGACTGGCATCTGACTGACTGACTGACTGACTGGCATCTGACTGACTGACTGACTGACTGGCATCTGACTGGCATCTGACTGACTGACTGGCATCTGACTGGCATCTCACTGATTGACTGGCGTCTGACTGGCATCTGACTGACTGACTGACTGGCATCTGACTGACTGACTGACTGACTGGCATCTGACTGACTGACTGACTGACTGACTGGCATCTGACTGACTGACTGACTGACTGGCATCTGACTGACTGACTGACTGACTGGCATCTGACTGGCATCTGACTGACTGACTGGCATCTGACTGGCATCTGACTGACTGACTGACTGGCATCTGACTGGCATCTGACTGACTGACTGGCATCTGACTGGCATCTGACTGACTGACTGACTGGCATCTGACTGACTGACTGGCATCTGACTGGCATCTGACTGACTGACTGACTGACTGGCATCTGACTGGCATCTGACTGGCATCTGACTGGCATCTGACTGACTGACTGACTGACTGACTGGCATCTGACTGACTGACTGACTGGCATCTGACTGGCATCTGACTGACTGACTGACTGACTGACATCTGACTGACTGACTGACTGACTGGCATCTGACTGACTGACTGGCATCTGACTGGCATCTGACTGACTGACTGGCATCTGACTGACTGACTGGCATCTGACTGACTGGCATGTGACTGGCATCTGACTGGCATCTGACTGACTGACTGGCATCTGACTGGCATCTGACTGACTGACTGACTGACTGACTGGCATCTGACTGACTGGCATCTGACTGGCATCTGACTGGCATCGGACTGACTGACTGACTGACTGACTGGCATCTGACTGACTGACTGACTGACTGACTGGCATCTGACTGACTGACTGGCATCTGACTGACTGACTGACTGACTGGCATCTGACTGGCATCTGACTGGCATCTGACTGACTGACTGGCATCTGACTGGCATCTGACTGACTGACTGACTGGCATCTGACTGGCATCTGACTGACTGACTGGCATCTGACTGGCATCTGACTGACTGACTGACTGGCATCTGACTGGCATCTGACTGACTGACTGACTGGCATCTGACTGGCATCTGACTGACTGACTGACTGACTGGCATCTGACTGACTGACTGACTGACTGGCATCTGACTGACTGACTGACTGACTGGCATCTGACTGGCATCTGACTGGCATCTGACTGGCATCTGACTGACTGGCATCTGACTGACTGACTGACTGACTGACTGGCATCTGACTGACTGACTGACTGGCATCTGACTGACTGACTGGCATCTGACTGACTGACTGGCATCTGACTGGCATCTGACTGACTGACTGGCATCTGACTGACTGGCATCTGACTGGCATCTGACTGGCATCTGACTGGCATCTGACTGACTGACTGGCATCTGACTGGCATCTGACTGACTGACTGGCATCTGACTGGCATCTGACTGACTGACTGACTGACTGGCATCTGACTGACTGACTGACTGACTGACTGACTGGCATCTGACTGACTGACTGACTGGCATCTGACTGGCATCGGACTGACTGACTGACTGACTGACTGGCATCTGACTGACTGACTGACTGACTGGCATCTGACTGACTGACTGGCATCTGACTGACTGAATGACTGGCATCTGACTGACTGACTGACTGACTGGCATCTGACTGGCATCTGACTGGCATCTGACTGACTGACTGGCATCTGACTGACTGACTGACTGGCATCTGACTGGCATCTGACTGACTGGCATCTGACTGGCGACTGACTGACTGGCATCTGACTGGCATCTGACTGACTGACTGACTGGCATCTGACTCACTGACTGGCATCTGACTGGCATCTGACTGACTGACTGGCATCTGACTGGCATCTGACTGGCATCTGACTGACTGACTGGCATCTGACTGGCATCTGACTGGCATCTGACTGACAT
Source organism: Gymnocephalus cernua (assembly GCA_023631565.1). NCBI lineage: Eukaryota > Metazoa > Chordata > Actinopteri > Perciformes > Percidae > Gymnocephalus > Gymnocephalus cernua. The sequence goes on along the minus strand of JALJEH010000058.1, from coordinate 63,946 downwards.
CTGACTGACTGACTGACTGACTGGCATCTGACTGGAAACTGACTGACTGACAGACTGACTGGCATCTGACTGGCATCTGACTGACTGACTGACTGGCATCTGACTAGCATCTGACTGACTGACTGACTGACTGACTGGCATCTGACTGACTGACTGACTGACTGGCATCTGACTGGCATCTGACTGACTGACTGACTGTCATCTGACTGACTGACTGACTGGCATCTGACTGGCATCTGACTGACTGACTGACTGGCATCTGACTGGCATCTGACTGACTGACTGACTGACTGACTGGCATCTGACTGACTGACTGACTGACTGACTGACTGACTGACTGGCATCTGACTGGCATCTGGCTGGCATCTGACTGACTGACTGGCATCTGACTGGCATCTCACTGACTGACTGGCGTCTGACTGGCATCTGACTGACTGACTGACTGACTGTCATCTGACTGACTGTCATCTGACTGACTGACTGACTGGCATCTGACTGGCATCTGACTGACTGACTGACTGACTGACTGGCATCTGACTGACTGACTGACTGACTGACTGGCATCTGACTGGCATCTGACTGGCATCTGACTGACTGACTGGCATCTGACTGACTGACTGACTGGCATCTGACTGGCATCTGACCGACTGGCATCTGACTGGCATCTGACTGACTGACTGACTGGCATCTGACTGGCATCTGACTGACTGACTGGCATCTGACTGGCATCTGACTGACTGACTGGCATCTGACTGGCATCTGACTGACTGACTGACTGGCATCTGACTGGCATCTGACTGACTGACTGACTGACTGGCATCTGACTGACTGACTGACTGGCATCTGACTGACTGACTGACTGAATGGCATCTGACTGGCATCTGACTGGCATCTGACTGACTGACTGACTGGCATCTGACTGACTAACTGACTGACTGACTGGCATCTGACTGACTGACTGACTGGCATCTGACTGACTGACTGGCATCTGACTGACTGGCATCTGACTGGCATCTGACTGGCATCTGACTGGCATCTGACTGACTGACTGGCATCTGACTGGCATCTGACTGACTGACTGGCATCTGACTGGCATCTGACTGACTGACTGACTGACTGACTGGCATCTGACTGACTGACTGACTGACTGACTGACTGGCATCTGACTGACTGACTGACTGGCATCTGACTGGCATCGGACTGACTGACTGACTGACTGACTGACTGGCATCTGACTGACTGACTGACTGACTGGCATCTGACTGACTGACTGGCATCTGACTGACTGAATGACTGGCATCTGACTGACTGACTGACTGACTGGCATCTGACTGGCATCTGACTGGCATCTGACTGACTGACTGGCATCTGACTGACTGACTGACTGGCATCTGACTGGCATCTGACTGACTGGCATCTGACTGGCATCTGACTGACTGACTGGCATCTGACTGGCATCTGACTGACTGACTGACTGGCATCTGACTCAGTGACTGGCATCTGACTGGCATCTGACTGACTGACTGGCATCTGACTGGCATCTGACTGGCATCTGACTGACTGACTGGCATCTGACTGGCATCTGACTGGCATCTGACTGACATCTGACTGACTGACTGACTGACTGGCATCTGACTGGAAACTGACTGACTGACAGACTGACTGGCATCTGACTGGCATCTGACTGACTGACTGACTGGCATCTGACTGGCATCTGACTGACTGACTGACTGACTGGCATCTGACTGACTGACTGACTGACTGGCATCTGACTGGCATCTGACTGACTGACTGACTGTCATCTGACTGACTGTCATCTGACTGACTGACTGACTGGCATCTGACTGGCATCTTAGTGACTGACTGACTGACTGACTGGCATCTGACTGACTGACTGACTGACTGACTGACTGGCATCTGACTGGCATCTGGCTGGCATCTGACTGACTGACTGGCATCTGACTGGCATCTCACTGACTGACTGGCGTCTGACTGGCATCTGACTGACTGACTGACTGACTGTCATCTGACTGACTGTCATCTGACTGACTGACTGACTGGCATCTGACTGGCATCTGACTGACTGACTGACTGACTGACTGGCATCTGACTGACTGACTGACTGACTGACTGACTGACTGACTGGCATCTGACTGGCATCTGACTGGCATCTGACTGACTGACTGGCATCTGACTGGCATCTGACTGACTGACTGACTGGCATCTGACTGGCATCTGACTGACTGACTGGCATCTGACTGGCATCTGACTGACTGACTGACTGGCATCTGACTGGCATCTGACTGACTGACTGACTGGCATCTGACTGGCATCTGACTGACTGACTGACTGACTGGCATCTGACTGACTGACTGACTGACTGGCATCTGACTGACTGACTGACTGACTGGCATCTGACTGGCATCTGACTGGCATCTGACTGGCATCTGACTGACTGACTGACTGGCATCTGACTGACTGACTGACTGACTGACATCTGACTGACTGACTGACTGGCATCTGACTGACTGACTGGCATCTGACTGACTGACTGGCATCTGACTGGCATCTGACTGACTGACTGGCATCTGACTGGCATCTGACTGGCATCTGACTGACTGACTGGCATCTGACTGGCATCTGACTGACTGACTGGCATCTGACTGGCATCTGACTGACTGACTGACTGACTGACTGGCATCTGACTGACTGACTGACTGACTGACTGACTGGCATCTGACTGACTGACTGACTGGCATCTGACTGGCATCGGACTGACTGACTGACTGACTGACTGGCATCTGACTGACTGACTGACTGGCATCTGACTGACTGACTGGCATCTGACTGACTGAATGACTGGCATCTGACTGACTGACTGACTGACTGGCATCTGACTGGCATCTGACTGGCATCTGACTGACTGACTGGCATCTGACTGACTGACTGACTGGCATCTGACTGGCATCTGACTGACTGGCATCTGACTGGCATCTGACTGACTGACTGACTGGCATCTGACTGGCATCTGACTGACTGACTCACTGACTGGCATCTGACTGGCATCTGACTGACTGACTGGCATCTGACTGGCATCTGACTGGCATCTGACTGACTGACTGGCATCTGACTGGCATCTGACTGGCATCTGACTGACATCTGACTGACTGACTGACTGACTGGCATCTGACTGGAAACTGACTGACTGACAGACTGACTGGCATCTGACTGGCATCTGACTGACTGACTGACTGGCATCTGACTGGCATCTGACTGACTGACTGACTGACTGGCATCTGACTGACTGACTGACTGACTGGCATCTGACTGGCATCTGACTGACTGACTGACTGTCATCTGACTGACTGTCATCTGACTGACTGACTGACTGGCATCTGACTGGCATCTGACTGACTGACTGACTGACTGGCATCTGACTGACTGACTGACTGACTGACTGACTGACTGACTGGCATCTGACTGGCATCTGGCTGGCATCTGACTGACTGACTGGCATCTGACTGGCATCTCACTGACTGACTGGCGTCTGACTGGCATCTGACTGACTGACTGACTGACATCTGACTGACTGACTGACTGACTGACTGACTGACTGGCATCTGACTGACTGACTGACTGACTGACTGGCATCTGACTGGCATCTGACTGGCATCTGACTGACTGACTGGCATCTGACTGGCATCTCACTGACTGACTGGCGTCTGACTGGCATCTGACTGACTGACTGACTGACTGGCATCTGACTGACTGACTGACTGACTGGCATCTGACTGGCATCGGACTGACTGACTGGCATCTGACTGACTGACTGACTGACTGGCATCTGACTGGCATCTGACTGACTGACTGACTGACTGACTGACTGACTGACTGGCATCTGACTGACTGACTGACTGACTGACTGGCATCTGACTGGCATCTGACTGGCATCTGACTGACTGACTGGCATCTGACTGGCATCTCACTGACTGACTGGTGTCTGACTGGCATCTGACTGACTGACTGACTGACTGGCATCTGACTGACTGACTGACTGACTGGCATCTGACTGACTGACTGACTGACTGACTGGCATCTGACTGGCATCGGACTGACTGACTGACTGACTGACTGGCATCTGACTGACTGACTGACTGACTGGCATCTGACTGACTGACTGACTGGCATCTGACTGGCATCTGACTGACTGACTGGCATCTGACTGGCATCTGACTGACTGACTGACTGGCATCTGACTGGCATCTGACTGGCATCTGACTGACTGACTGGCATCTGACTGGCATCTGACTGACTGACTGACTGGCATCTGACTGGCATCTGACTGACTGACTGGCATCTGACTGGCATCTGACTGACTGACTGACTGACTGGCATCTGACTGGCATCTGACTGACTGACTGACTGACTGGCATCTGACTGACTGACTGACTGGCATCTGACTGACTGACTGACTGACTGGCATCTGACTGGCATCTGACTGGCATCTGACTGGCATCTGACTGACTGACTGACTGACTGACTGGCATCTGACTGACTGACTGACTGGCATTTGACTGGCATCTGACTGACTGACTGACTGACTGACATCTGACTGACTGACTGACTGGCATCTGACTGACTGACTGGCATCTGACTGGCATCTGACTGACTGACTGGCATCTGACTGACTGACTGGCATCTGACTGACTGGCATCTGACTGGCATCTGACTGGCATCTGACTGACTGACTGGCATCTGACTGGCATCTGACTGACTGACTGACTGACTGGCATCTGACTGACTGACTGACTGACTTACTGACTGACTGGCATCTGACTGACTGACTGACTGGCATCTGACTGGCATCTGACTGGCATCGGACTGACTGACTGACTGACTGACTGGCATCTGACTGACTGACTGACTGACTGGCATCTGACTGACTGACTGGCATCTGACTGACTGAATGACTGGCATCTGACTGACTGACTGACTGGCATCTGACTGGCATCTGACTGGCATCTGACTGACTGACTCACTGACTGGCATCTGACTGACTGACTGACTGACTGACTGGCATCTGACTGACTGACTGGCATCTGACTGGCATCTGACTGACTGACTGACTGGCATCTGACTGGCATCTGACTGACTGACTGGCATCTGACTGGCATCTGACTGACTGACTGACTGGCATCTGACTGACTGACTGACTGGCATCTGACTGGCATCTGACTGACTGACTGACTGACTGGCATCTGACTGACTGACTGACTGGCATCTGACTGGCATCTGACTGGCATCTGACTGACTGACTGACTGACTGACTGGCATCTGACTGACTGACTGACTGGCATCTGACTGGCATCTGACTGACTGACTGACTGACTGACATCTGACTGACTGACTGACTGACTGGCATCTGACTGACTGACTGGCATCTGACTTGCATCTGACTGACTGACTGGCATCTGACTGACTGACTGGCATCTGACTGACTGGCATGTGACTGGCATCTGACTGGCATCTGACTGACTGACTGGCATCTGACTGGCATCTGACTGACTGACTGACTGACTGACTGGCATCTGACTGACTGACTGACTGACTGACTGACTGGCATCTGACTGACTGGCATCTGACTGGCATCTGACTGGCATCGGACTGACTGACTGACTGACTGACTGGCATCTGACTGACTGACTGACTGACTGACTGGCATCTGACTGACTGACTGGCATCTGACTGACTGACTGGCATCTGACTGGCATCTGACTGGCATCTGACTGACTGACTGGCATCTGACTGGCATCTGACTGGCATCTGACTGACATCTGACTGACTGACTGACTGACTGGCATCTGACTGGAAACTGACTGACTGACAGACTGACTGGCATCTGACTGGCATCTGACTGACTGACTGACTGGCATCTGACTGGCATCTGACTGACTGACTGACTGACTGGCATCTGACTGACTGACTGACTGACTGGCGTCTGACTGGCATCTGACTGACTGACTGACTGTCATCTGACTGACTGTCATCTGACTGACTGACTGACTGGCATCTGACTGGCATCTGACTGACTGACTGACTGACTGACTGGCATCTGACTGACTGACTGACTGACTGACTGACTGACTGGCATCTGACTGGCATCTGGCTGGCATCTGACTGACTGACTGGCATCTGACTGGCATCTCACTGACTGACTGGCGTCTGACTGGCATCTGACTGACTGACTGACTGTCATCTGACTGACTGACTGACTGGCATCTGACTGGCATCTGACTGACTGACTGACTGACTGACTGGCATCTGACTGACTGACTGACTGACTGACTGACTGACTGACTGGCATCTGACTGGCATCTGACTGGCATCTGACTAACTGACTGGCATCTGACTGGCATCTGACTGACTGACTGACTGGCATCTGACTGGCATCTGACTGACTGACTGGCATCTGACTGGCATCTGACTGACTGACTGACTGGCATCTGACTGGCATCTGACTGACTGACTGACTGGCATCTGACTGGCATCTGACTGACTGACTGACTGACTGGCATCTGACTGACTGACTGACTGACTGGCATCTGACTGACTGACTGACTGACTGGCATCTGACTGGCATCTGACTGGCATCTGACTGACTGACTGACTGGCATCTGACTGACTGACTGACTGACTGACTGACATCTGACTGACTGACTGACTGGCATCTGACTGACTGACTGGCATCTGACTGACTGACTGGCATCTGACTGGCATCTGACTGACTGACTGGCATCTGACTGACTGAGATCTGACTGGCATCTGACTGGCATCTGACTGACTGACTGGCATCTGACTGGCATCTGACTGACTGACTGGCATCTGACTGGCATCTGACTGACTGACTGACTGGCATCTGACTGACTGACTGACTGACTGACTGACTGACTGGCATCTGACTGACTGACTGACTGGCATCTGACTGGCATCGGACTGACTGACTGACTGACTGACTGACTGGCATCTGACTGACTGACTGACTGACTGGCATCTGACTGACTGCCTGGCATCTGACTGACTGAATGACTGGCATCTGACTGACTGACTGACTGACTGGCATCTGACTGGCATCTGACTGGCATCTGACTGACTGACTGGCATCTGACTGACTGACTGACTGGCATCTGACTGGCATCTGACTGACTGGCATCTGACTGGCATCTGACTGACTGACTGACTGGCATCTGACTGGCATCTGACTGACTGACTCACTGACTGGCATCTGACTGGCATCTGACTGACTGACTGGCATCTGACTGGCATCTGACTGGCATCTGACTGACTGACTGGCATCTGACTGGCATCTGACTGGCATCTGACTGACATCTGACTGACTGACTGACTGACTGGCATCTGACTGGAAACTGACTGACTGACAGACTGACTGGCATCTGACTGGCATCTGACTGACTGACTGACTGGCATCTGACTGGCATCTGACTGACTGACTGACTGACTGACTGACTGGCATCTGACTGACTGACTGACTGACTGGCATCTGACTGGCATCTGACTGACTGACTGACTGTCATCTGACTGACTGTCATCTGACTGACTGACTGACTGGCATCTGACTGGCATCTGACTGACTGACTGACTGGCATCTGACTGACTGACTGACTGACTGACTGACTGACTGACTGGCATCTGACTGGCATCTGGCTGGCATCTGACTGACTGACTGGCATCTGACTGGCATCTCACTGACTGACTAGCGTCTGACTCGCATCTGACTGACTGACTGACTGACTGACATCTGACTGACTGACTGACTGGCATCTGACTGACTGACTGACTGACTGACTGGCATCTGACTGGCATCTGACTGACTGACTGACTGACTGACTGGCATCTGACTGACTGACTGACTGACTGACTGACTGACTGGCATCTGACTGACTGACTGACTGGCATCTGACTGGCATCGGACTGACTGACTGACTGACTGACTGACTGGCATCTGACTGACTGACTGACTGACTGGCATCTGACTGACTGCCTGGCATCTGACTGACTGAATGACTGGCATCTGACTGACTGACTGACTGACTGGCATCTGACTGGCATCTGACTGGCATCTGACTGACTGACTGGCATCTGACTGACTGACTGACTGGCATCTGACTGGCATCTGACTGACTGGCATCTGACTGACTGACTGACTGGCATCTGACTGGCATCTGACTGACTGACTCACTGACTGGCATCTGACTGGCATCTGACTGACTGACTGGCATCTGACTGGCATCTGACTGGCATCTGACTGACTGACTGGCATCTGACTGGCATCTGACTGGCATCTGACTGACATCTGACTGACTGACTGACTGACTGGCATCTGACTGGAAACTGACTGACTGACAGACTGACTGGCATCTGACTGGCATCTGACTGACTGACTGGCATCTGACTGGCATCTGACTGACTGACTGACTGACTGACTGACTGGCATCTGACTGACTGACTGACTGACTGGCATCTGACTGGCATCTGACTGACTGACTGACTGTCATCTGACTGACTGTCATCTGACTGACTGACTGACTGGCATCTGACTGGCATCTGACTGACTGACTGACTGACTGACTGGCATCTGACTGACTGACTGACTGACTGACTGACTGACTGGCATCTGACTGGCATCTGGCTGGCATCTGACTGACTGACTGGCATCTGACTGGCATCTCACTGACTGACTAACGTCTGACTGGCATCTGACTGACTGACTGACTGACTGACATCTGACTGACTGACTGACTGACTGACTGGCATCTGACTGACTGACTGACTGACTGGCATCTGACTGACTGACTGACTGACTGACTGGCATCTGACTGGCATCTGACTGGCATCTGACTGACTGACTGGCATCTGACTGGCATCTCACTGACTGACTGGCGTCTGACTGGCATCTGACTGACTGACTGACTGACTGGCATCTGACTGACTGACTGACTGACTGGCATCTGACTGGCATCGGACTGACTGACTGACTGACTGACTGGCATCTGACTGACTGACTGGCATCTGACTGACTGACTGACTGGCATCTGACTGGCATCTGACTGACTGACTGACTGACTGACTGACTGACTGACTGACTGACTGGCATCTGACTGACTGACTGACTGACTGGCATCTGACTGGCATCTGACTGGCATCTGACTGACTGACTGGCATCTGACTGGCATCTCACTGACTGACTGGTGTCTGACTGGCATCTGACTGACTGACTGACTGACTGGCATCTGACTGACTGACTGACTGACTGGCATCTGACTGACTGACTGACTGACTGACTGGCATCTGACTGGCATCGGACTGACTGACTGACTGACTGACTGGCATCTGACTGACTGACTGACTGACTGGCATCTGACTGACTGACTGACTGGCATCTGACTGGCATCTCACTGACTGACTGGTGTCTGACTGGCATCTGACTGACTGACTGACTGACTGGCATCTGACTGACTGACTGACTGACTGGCATCTGACTGACTGACTGACTGACTGACTGACTGGCATCTGACTGGCATCGGACTGACTGACTGACTGACTGACTGGCATCTGACTGACTGACTGACTGACTGGCATCTGACTGACTGACTGACTGGCATCTGACTGGCATCTGACTGACTGACTGGCATCTGACTGGCATCTGACTGACTGACTGACTGGCATCTGACTGGCATCTGACTGGCATCTGACTGACTGACTGGCATCTGACTGGCATCTGACTGACTGACTGACTGGCATCTGACTGGCATCTGACTGACTGACTGGCATCTGACTGGCATCTGACTGACTGACTGACTGACTGGCATCTGACTGGCATCTGACTGACTGACTGACTGACTGGCATCTGACTGACTGACTGACTGGCATCTGACTGACTGACTGACTGACTGGCATCTGACTGGCATCTGACTGGCATCTGACTGACTGACTGACTGACTGACTGGCATCTGACTGACTGACTGACTGGCATTTGACTGGCATCTGACTGACTGACTGACTGACATCTGACTGACTGACTGACTGGCATCTGACTGACTGACTGGCATCTGACTGGCATCTGACTGACTGACTGGCATCTGACTGACTGACTGGCATCTGACTGACTGGCATCTGACTGGCATCTGACTGGCATCTGACTGGCATCTGACTGACTGACTGGCATCTGACTGGCATCTGACTGACTGACTGACTGACTGACTGACTGGCATCTGACTGACTGACTGACTGACTGACTGGCATCTGACTGGCATCTGGCTGGCATCTGACTGACTGACTGGCATCTGACTGGAAACTGACTGACTGACAGACTGACTGGCATCTGACTGGAAACTGACTGACTGACTGACTGGCATCTGACTGGCATCTGACTGACTGACTGACTGACTGGCATCTGACTGACTGACTGACTGACTGTCATCTGACTGACTGGCGTCTGACTGGCATCTGACTGACTGACTGACTGACTGTCATCTGACTGACTGTCATCTGACTGACTGACTGACTGGCATCTGACTGGCATCTGACTGACTGACTGACTGACTGACTGACTGACTGGCATCTGACTGACTGACTGACTGACTGACTGACTGACTGGCATCTGACTGGCATCTGGCTGGCATCTGACTGACTGACTGGCATCTGGCTGGCATCTCACTGACTGACTGGCGTCTGACTGGCATCTGACTGACTGACTGACTGACTGACATCTGACTGACTGACTGACTGACTGACTGACTGGCATCTGACTGACTGACTGACTGACTGGCATCTGACTGACTGACTGACTGACTGACTGGCATCTGACTGGCATCTGACTGGCATCTGACTGACTGACTGGCATCTGACTGGCATCTCACTGACTGACTGGCGTCTGACTGGCATCTGACTGACTGACTGACTGACTGGCATCTGACTGACTGACTGACTGACTGGCATCTGACTGACTGACTGACTGACTGACTGGCATCTGACTGGCATCGGACTGACTGACTGACTGACTGACTGGCATCTGACTGACTGACTGACTGACTGGCATCTGACTGACTGACTGACTGACTGGCATCTGACTGGCATCTGACTGACTGACTGACTGACTGACTGACTGACTGGCATCTGACTGACTGACTGACTGACTGACTGGCATCTGACTGGCATCTGACTGACTGACTGGCATCTGACTGGCATCTCACTGACTGACTGGTGTCTGACTGGCATCTGACTGACTGACTGGCATCTGACTGACTGACTGACTGACTGGCATCTGACTGACTGACTGACTGACTGACTGACTGGCATCTGACTGGCATCGGACTGACTGACTGACTGGCATCTGACTGACTGACTGACTGACTGGCATCTGACTGACTGACTGACTGGCATCTGACTGGCATCTGACTGACTGACTGGCATCTGACTGGCATCTGACTGACTGACTGACTGGCATCTGACTGGCATCTGACTGGCATCTGACTGACTGACTGGCATCTGACTGGCATCTGACTGACTGACTGACTGGCATCTGACTGGCATCTGACTGACTGACTGGCATCTGACTGGCATCTGACTGACTGACTGACTGACTGACTGGCATCTGACTGGCATCTGACTGGCATCTGACTGACTGACTGGCATCTGACTGGCATCTCACTGACTGACTGGCGTCTGACTGGCATCTGACTGACTGACTGACTGACTGGCATCTGACTGACTGACTGACTGACTGGCATCTGACTGGCATCGGACTGACTGACTGGCATCTGACTGACTGACTGACTGACTGGCATCTGACTGGCATCTGACTGACTGACTGACTGACTGACTGACTGACTGACTGACTGACTGGCATCTGACTGACTGACTGACTGACTGACTGGCATCTGACTGGCATCTGACTGGCATCTGACTGACTGACTGGCATCTGACTGGCATCTCACTGACTGACTGGTGTCTGACTGGCATCTGACTGACTGACTGACTGACTGGCATCTGACTGACTGACTGACTGACTGGCATCTGACTGACTGACTGACTGACTGACTGGCATCTGACTGGCATCGGACTGACTGACTGACTGACTGACTGGCATCTGACTGACTGACTGACTGACTGGCATCTGACTGACTGACTGACTGACTGGCATCTGACTGACTGACTGACTGGCATCTGACTGGCATCTGACTGACTGACTGGCATCTGACTGGCATCTGACTGACTGACTGACTGGCATCTGACTGGCATCTGACTGGCATCTGACTGACTGACTGGCATCTGACTGGCATCTGACTGACTGACTGACTGGCATCTGACTGGCATCTGACTGACTGACTGGCATCTGACTGGCATCTGACTGACTGACTGACTGACTGGCATCTGACTGGCATCTGACTGACTGACTGACTGACTGGCATCTGACTGACTGACTGACTGGCATCTGACTGACTGACTGACTGACTGGCATCTGACTGGCATCTGACTGGCATCTGACTGGCATCTGACTGACTGACTGACTGACTGGCATCTGACTGACTGACTGACTGGCATTTGACTGGCATCTGACTGACTGACTGGCATCTGACTGGCATCTCACTGACTGACTGGTGTCTGACTGGCATCTGACTGACTGACTGACTGACTGGCATCTGACTGACTGACTGACTGACTGGCATCTGACTGACTGACTGACTGACTGACTGGCATCTGACTGGCATCGGACTGACTGACTGACTGACTGACTGGCATCTGACTGACTGACTGACTGACTGGCATCTGACTGACTGACTGACTGGCATCTGACTGGCATCTGACTGACTGACTGGCATCTGACTGGCATCTGACTGACTGACTGACTGGCATCTGACTGGCATCTGACTGGCATCTGACTGACTGACTGGCATCTGACTGGCATCTGACTGACTGACTGACTGGCATCTGACTGGCATCTGACTGACTGACTGGCATCTGACTGGCATCTGACTGACTGACTGACTGACTGGCATCTGACTGGCATCTGACTGACTGACTGACTGACTGGCATCTGACTGACTGACTGACTGGCATCTGACTGACTGACTGGCATCTGACTGGCATCTGACTGGCATCTGACTGGCATCTGACTGACTGACTGACTGACTGGCATCTGACTGACTGACTGACTGGCATTTGACTGGCATCTGACTGACTGACTGACTGACTGACTGACTGGCATCTGACTGGCATCTGACTGGCATCTGACTGACTGACTGGCATCTGACTGGCATCTCACTGACTGACTGGTGTCTGACTGGCATCTGACTGACTGACTGACTGACTGGCATCTGACTGACTGACTGACTGACTGGCATCTGACTGACTGACTGACTGACTGACTGGCATCTGACTGGCATCGGACTGACTGACTGACTGACTGACTGGCATCTGACTGACTGACTGACTGACTGGCATCTGACTGACTGACTGACTGGCATCTGACTGGCATCTGACTGACTGACTGGCATCTGACTGGCATCTGACTGACTGACTGACTGGCATCTGACTGGCATCTGACTGGCATCTGACTGACTGACTGGCATCTGACTGGCATCTGACTGACTGACTGACTGGCATCTGACTGGCATCTGACTGACTGACTGGCATCTGACTGGCATCTGACTGACTGACTGACTGACTGGCATCTGACTGGCATCTGACTGACTGACTGACTGACTGGCATCTGACTGACTGACTGACTGGCATCTGACTGACTGACTGGCATCTGACTGGCATCTGACTGGCATCTGACTGGCATCTGACTGACTGACTGACTGACTGGCATCTGACTGACTGACTGACTGGCATTTGACTGGCATCTGACTGACTGACTGACTGACTGACATCTGACTGACTGACTGACTGGCATCTGACTGACTGACTGGCATCTGACTGGCATCTGACTGACTGACTGGCATCTGACTGACTGACTGGCATCTGACTGACTGGCATCTGACTGGCATCTGACTGGCATCTGACTGACTGACTGGCATCTGACTGGCATCTGACTGACTGACTGACTGACTGACTGGCATCTGACTGACTGACTGACTGACTTACTGACTGACTGGCATCTGACTGACTGACTGACTGGCATCTGACTGGCATCTGACTGGCATCGGACTGACTGACTGACTGACTGACTGGCATCTGACTGACTGACTGACTGACTGGCATCTGACTGACTGACTGGCATCTGACTGACTGAATGACTGGCATCTGACTGACTGACTGACTGGCATCTGACTGGCATCTGACTGGCATCTGACTGACTGACTGACTGACTGGCATCTGACTGACTGACTGACTGACTGACTGGCATCTGACTGACTGACTGACTGACTGGCATCTGACTGGCATCTGACTGACTGACTGGCATCTGACTGGCATCTGACTGACTGACTGACTGGCATCTGACTGGCATCTGACTGACTGACTGGCATCTGACTGGCATCTGACTGACTGACTGACTGGCATCTGACTGACTGACTGACTGACTGGCATCTGACTGGCATCTGACTGACTGACTGACTGACTGGCATCTGACTGACTGACTGACTGGCATCTGACTGGCATCTGACTGGCATCTGACTGACTGACTGACTGACTGACTGGCATCTGACTGACTGACTGACTGGCATCTGACTGGCATCTGACTGACTGACTGACTGACATCTGACTGACTGACTGACTGACTGGCATCTGACTGACTGACTGGCATCTGACTGGCATCTGACTGACTGACTGGCATCTGACTGACTGACTGGCATCTGACTGACTGGCATGTGACTGGCATCTGACTGGCATCTGACTGACTGACTGGCATCTGACTGGCATCTGACTGACTGACTGACTGACTGACTGGCATCTGACTGACTGACTGACTGACTGACTGACTGGCATCTGACTGACTGGCATCTGACTGGCATCTGACTGGCATCGGACTGACTGACTGACTGACTGACTGGCATCTGACTGACTGACTGACTGACTGACTGGCATCTGACTGACTGACTGGCATCTGACTGACTGACTGGCATCTGACTGGCATCTGACTGGCATCTGACTGACTGACTGGCATCTGACTGGCATCTGACTGGCATCTGACTGACATCTGACTGACTGACTGACTGACTGACTGGCATCTGACTGGAAACTGACTGACTGACAGACTGACTGGCATCTGACTGACTGACTGACTGGCATCTGACTGGCATCTGACTGACTGACTGACTGACTGGCATCTGACTGACTGACTGACTGACTGGCATCTGACTGGCATCTGACTGACTGACTGACTGTCATCTGACTGACTGTCATCTGACTGACTGACTGACTGGCATCTGACTGGCATCTGACTGACTGACTGACTGACTGACTGGCATCTGACTGACTGACTGACTGACTGACTGACTGACTGACTGCCTGGCATCTGACTGACTGAATGACTGGCATCTGACTGACTGACTGACTGACTGGCATCTGACTGGCATCTGACTGGCATCTGACTGACTGACTGGCATCTGACTGACTGACTGACTGGCATCTGACTGGCATCTGACTGACTGGCATCTGACTGACTGACTGACTGGCATCTGACTGGCATCTGACTGACTGACTCACTGACTGGCATCTGACTGGCATCTGACTGACTGACTGGCATCTGACTGGCATCTGACTGGCATCTGACTGACTGACTGGCATCTGACTGGCATCTGACTGGCATCTGACTGACATCTGACTGACTGACTGACTGACTGGCATCTGACTGGAAACTGACTGACTGACAGACTGACTGGCATCTGACTGGCATCTGACTGACTGACTGGCATCTGACTGGCATCTGACTGACTGACTGACTGACTGACTGACTGGCATCTGACTGACTGACTGACTGACTGGCATCTGACTGGCATCTGACTGACTGACTGACTGTCATCTGACTGACTGTCATCTGACTGACTGACTGACTGGCATCTGACTGGCATCTGACTGACTGACTGACTGACTGACTGGCATCTGACTGACTGACTGACTGACTGACTGACTGACTGGCATCTGACTGGCATCTGGCTGGCATCTGACTGACTGACTGGCATCTGACTGGCATCTCACTGACTGACTAGCGTCTGACTGGCATCTGACTGACTGACTGACTGACTGACATCTGACTGACTGACTGACTGACTGACTGGCATCTGACTGACTGACTGACTGACTGGCATCTGACTGACTGACTGACTGACTGACTGGCATCTGACTGGCATCTGACTGGCATCTGACTGACTGACTGGCATCTGACTGGCATCTCACTGACTGACTGGCGTCTGACTGGCATCTGACTGACTGACTGACTGACTGGCATCTGACTGACTGACTGACTGACTGGCATCTGACTGGCATCGGACTGACTGACTGACTGACTGACTGGCATCTGACTGACTGACTGGCATCTGACTGACTGACTGACTGGCATCTGACTGGCATCTGACTGACTGACTGACTGACTGACTGACTGACTGACTGACTGGCATCTGACTGACTGACTGACTGACTGGCATCTGACTGGCATCTGACTGGCATCTGACTGACTGACTGGCATCTGACTGGCATCTCACTGACTGACTGGTGTCTGACTGGCATCTGACTGACTGACTGACTGACTGGCATCTGACTGACTGACTGACTGACTGGCATCTGACTGACTGACTGACTGACTGACTGGCATCTGACTGGCATCGGACTGACTGACTGACTGACTGACTGGCATCTGACTGACTGACTGACTGACTGGCATCTGACTGACTGACTGACTGGCATCTGACTGGCATCTCACTGACTGACTGGTGTCTGACTGGCATCTGACTGACTGACTGACTGACTGGCATCTGACTGACTGACTGACTGACTGGCATCTGACTGACTGACTGACTGACTGACTGACTGGCATCTGACTGGCATCGGACTGACTGACTGACTGACTGACTGGCATCTGACTGACTGACTGACTGACTGGCATCTGACTGACTGACTGACTGGCATCTGACTGGCATCTGACTGACTGACTGGCATCTGACTGGCATCTGACTGACTGACTGACTGGCATCTGACTGGCATCTGACTGGCATCTGACTGACTGACTGGCATCTGACTGGCATCTGACTGACTGACTGACTGGCATCTGACTGGCATCTGACTGACTGACTGGCATCTGACTGGCATCTGACTGACTGACTGACTGACTGGCATCTGACTGGCATCTGACTGACTGACTGACTGACTGGCATCTGACTGACTGACTGACTGGCATCTGACTGACTGACTGACTGACTGGCATCTGACTGGCATCTGACTGGCATCTGACTGACTGACTGACTGACTGACTGGCATCTGACTGACTGACTGACTGGCATTTGACTGGCATCTGACTGACTGACTGACTGACATCTGACTGACTGACTGACTGGCATCTGACTGACTGACTGGCATCTGACTGGCATCTGACTGACTGACTGGCATCTGACTGACTGACTGGCATCTGACTGACTGGCATCTGACTGGCATCTGACTGGCATCTGACTGGCATCTGACTGACTGACTGGCATCTGACTGGCATCTGACTGACTGACTGACTGACTGACTGACTGGCATCTGACTGACTGACTGACTGACTGACTGGCATCTGACTGGCATCTGGCTGGCATCTGACTGACTGACTGGCATCTGACTGGAAACTGACTGACTGACAGACTGACTGGCATCTGACTGGAAACTGACTGACTGACTGACTGGCATCTGACTGGCATCTGACTGACTGACTGACTGACTGGCATCTGACTGACTGACTGACTGACTGTCATCTGACTGACTGGCGTCTGACTGGCATCTGACTGACTGACTGACTGACTGTCATCTGACTGACTGTCATCTGACTGACTGACTGACTGGCATCTGACTGGCATCTGACTGACTGACTGACTGACTGACTGACTGACTGGCATCTGACTGACTGACTGACTGACTGACTGACTGACTGGCATCTGACTGGCATCTGGCTGGCATCTGACTGACTGACTGGCATCTGGCTGGCATCTCACTGACTGACTGGCGTCTGACTGGCATCTGACTGACTGACTGACTGACTGACATCTGACTGACTGACTGACTGACTGACTGGCATCTGACTGACTGACTGACTGACTGGCATCTGACTGACTGACTGACTGACTGACTGGCATCTGACTGGCATCTGACTGGCATCTGACTGACTGACTGGCATCTGACTGGCATCTCACTGACTGACTGGCGTCTGACTGGCATCTGACTGACTGACTGACTGGCATCTGACTGACTGACTGACTGACTGGCATCTGACTGACTGACTGACTGACTGACTGGCATCTGACTGGCATCGGACTGACTGACTGACTGACTGACTGGCATCTGACTGACTGACTGACTGACTGGCATCTGACTGACTGACTGACTGACTGGCATCTGACTGGCATCTGACTGACTGACTGACTGACTGACTGACTGACTGGCATCTGACTGACTGACTGACTGACTGACTGGCATCTGACTGGCATCTGACTGACTGACTGGCATCTGACTGGCATCTCACTGACTGACTGGTGTCTGACTGGCATCTGACTGACTGACTGGCATCTGACTGACTGACTGACTGACTGGCATCTGACTGACTGACTGACTGACTGACTGACTGGCATCTGACTGGCATCGGACTGACTGACTGACTGGCATCTGACTGACTGACTGACTGACTGGCATCTGACTGACTGACTGACTGGCATCTGACTGGCATCTGACTGACTGACTGGCATCTGACTGGCATCTGACTGACTGACTGACTGGCATCTGACTGGCATCTGACTGGCATCTGACTGACTGACTGGCATCTGACTGGCATCTGACTGACTGACTGACTGGCATCTGACTGGCATCTGACTGACTGACTGGCATCTGACTGGCATCTGACTGACTGACTGACTGACTGACTGGCATCTGACTGGCATCTGACTGGCATCTGACTGACTGACTGGCATCTGACTGGCATCTCACTGACTGACTGGCGTCTGACTGGCATCTGACTGACTGACTGACTGACTGGCATCTGACTGACTGACTGACTGACTGGCATCTGACTGGCATCGGACTGACTGACTGGCATCTGACTGACTGACTGACTGACTGGCATCTGACTGGCATCTGACTGACTGACTGACTGACTGACTGACTGACTGACTGACTGGCATCTGACTGACTGACTGACTGACTGACTGGCATCTGACTGGCATCTGACTGGCATCTGACTGACTGACTGGCATCTGACTGGCATCTCACTGACTGACTGGTGTCTGACTGGCATCTGACTGACTGACTGACTGACTGGCATCTGACTGACTGACTGACTGACTGGCATCTGACTGACTGACTGACTGACTGACTGGCATCTGACTGGCATCGGACTGACTGACTGACTGACTGACTGGCATCTGACTGACTGACTGACTGACTGGCATCTGACTGACTGACTGACTGGCATCTGACTGGCATCTGACTGACTGACTGGCATCTGACTGGCATCTGACTGACTGACTGACTGGCATCTGACTGGCATCTGACTGGCATCTGACTGACTGACTGGCATCTGACTGGCATCTGACTGACTGACTGACTGGCATCTGACTGGCATCTGACTGACTGACTGGCATCTGACTGGCATCTGACTGACTGACTGACTGACTGGCATCTGACTGGCATCTGACTGACTGACTGACTGACTGGCATCTGACTGACTGACTGACTGGCATCTGACTGACTGACTGACTGACTGGCATCTGACTGGCATCTGACTGGCATCTGACTGGCATCTGACTGACTGACTGACTGACTGGCATCTGACTGACTGACTGACTGGCATTTGACTGGCATCTGACTGACTGACTGGCATCTGACTGGCATCTCACTGACTGACTGGTGTCTGACTGGCATCTGACTGACTGACTGACTGACTGGCATCTGACTGACTGACTGACTGACTGGCATCTGACTGACTGACTGACTGACTGACTGGCATCTGACTGGCATCGGACTGACTGACTGACTGACTGACTGGCATCTGACTGACTGACTGACTGACTGGCATCTGACTGACTGACTGACTGGCATCTGACTGGCATCTGACTGACTGACTGGCATCTGACTGGCATCTGACTGACTGACTGACTGGCATCTGACTGGCATCTGACTGGCATCTGACTGACTGACTGGCATCTGACTGGCATCTGACTGACTGACTGACTGACTGGCATCTGACTGGCATCTGACTGACTGACTGGCATCTGACTGGCATCTGACTGACTGACTGACTGACTGGCATCTGACTGGCATCTGACTGACTGACTGACTGACTGGCATCTGACTGACTGACTGACTGGCATCTGACTGACTGACTGACTGACTGGCATCTGACTGACTGACTGGCATTTGACTGGCATCTGACTGACTGACTGACTGACTGACTGACTGGCATCTGACTGGCATCTGACTGGCATCTGACTGACTGACTGGCATCTGACTGGCATCTCACTGACTGACTGGTGTCTGACTGGCATCTGACTGACTGACTGACTGACTGGCATCTGACTGACTGACTGACTGACTGGCATCTGACTGACTGACTGACTGACTGACTGGCATCTGACTGGCATCGGACTGACTGACTGACTGACTGACTGGCATCTGACTGACTGACTGACTGACTGGCATCTGACTGACTGACTGACTGGCATCTGACTGGCATCTGACTGACTGACTGGCATCTGACTGGCATCTGACTGACTGACTGACTGGCATCTGACTGGCATCTGACTGGCATCTGACTGACTGACTGGCATCTGACTGGCATCTGACTGACTGACTGACTGGCATCTGACTGGCATCTGACTGACTGACTGGCATCTGACTGGCATCTGACTGACTGACTGACTGACTGGCATCTGACTGGCATCTGACTGACTGACTGACTGACTGGCATCTGACTGACTGACTGACTGGCATCTGACTGACTGACTGACTGACTGGCATCTGACTGGCATCTGACTGGCATCTGACTGGCATCTGACTGACTGACTGACTGACTGGCATCTGACTGACTGACTGACTGGCATTTGACTGGCATCTGACTGACTGACTGACTGACTGACATCTGACTGACTGACTGACTGGCATCTGACTGACTGACTGGCATCTGACTGGCATCTGACTGACTGACTGGCATCTGACTGACTGACTGGCATCTGACTGACTGGCATCTGACTGGCATCTGACTGGCATCTGACTGACTGACTGGCATCTGACTGGCATCTGACTGACTGACTGACTGACTGACTGGCATCTGACTGACTGACTGACTGACTTACTGACTGACTGGCATCTGACTGACTGACTGACTGGCATCTGACTGGCATCTGACTGGCATCGGACTGACTGACTGACTGACTGACTGGCATCTGACTGACTGACTGACTGACTGGCATCTGACTGACTGACTGGCATCTGACTGACTGAATGACTGGCATCTGACTGACTGACTGACTGGCATCTGACTGGCATCTGACTGGCATCTGACTGACTGACTGACTGACTGGCATCTGACTGACTGACTGACTGACTGACTGGCATCTGACTGACTGACTGACTGACTGGCATCTGACTGGCATCTGACTGACTGACTGGCATCTGACTGGCATCTGACTGACTGACTGACTGGCATCTGACTGGCATCTGACTGACTGACTGGCATCTGACTGGCATCTGACTGACTGACTGACTGGCATCTGACTGACTGACTGACTGACTGGCATCTGACTGGCATCTGACTGACTGACTGACTGACTGGCATCTGACTGACTGACTGACTGGCATCTGACTGGCATCTGACTGGCATCTGACTGACTGACTGACTGACTGACTGGCATCTGACTGACTGACTGACTGGCATCTGACTGGCATCTGACTGACTGACTGACTGACTGACATCTGACTGACTGACTGACTGACTGGCATCTGACTGACTGACTGGCATCTGACTGGCATCTGACTGACTGACTGGCATCTGACTGACTGACTGGCATCTGACTGACTGGCATGTGACTGGCATCTGACTGGCATCTGACTGACTGACTGGCATCTGACTGGCATCTGACTGACTGACTGACTGACTGACTGGCATCTGACTGACTGACTGACTGACTGACTGACTGGCATCTGACTGACTGGCATCTGACTGGCATCTGACTGGCATCGGACTGACTGACTGACTGACTGACTGGCATCTGACTGACTGACTGACTGACTGACTGGCATCTGACTGACTGACTGGCATCTGACTGACTGACTGGCATCTGACTGGCATCTGACTGGCATCTGACTGACTGACTGGCATCTGACTGGCATCTGACTGGCATCTGACTGACATCTGACTGACTGACTGACTGACTGACTGGCATCTGACTGGAAACTGACTGACTGACAGACTGACTGGCATCTGACTGACTGACTGACTGGCATCTGACTGGCATCTGACTGACTGACTGACTGACTGGCATCTGACTGACTGACTGACTGACTGGCATCTGACTGGCATCTGACTGACTGACTGACTGTCATCTGACTGACTGTCATCTGACTGACTGACTGACTGGCATCTGACTGGCATCTGACTGACTGACTGACTGACTGACTGGCATCTGACTGACTGACTGACTGACTGACTGACTGACTGACTGGCATCTGACTGGCATCTGGCTGGCATCTGACTGACTGACTGGCATCTGACTGGCATCTCACTGACTGACTGGCGTCTGACTGGCATCTGACTGACTGACTGACTGTCATCTGACTGACTGTCATCTGACTGACTGACTGACTGGCATCTGACTGGCATCTGACTGACTGACTGACTGACTGACTGGCATCTGACTGACTGACTGACTGACTGACTGACTGGCATCTGACTGGCATCTGACTGGCATCTGACTGACTGACTGGCATCTGACTGGCATCTGACTGACTGACTGACTGGCATCTGACTGGCATCTGACTGACTGACTGGCATCTGACTGGCATCTGACTGACTGACTGACTGGCATCTGACTGGCATCTGACTGACTGACTGACTGGCATCTGACTGGCATCTGACTGACTGACTGACTGACTGGCATCTGACTGACTGACTGACTGACTGGCATCTGACTGACTGACTGACTGACTGGCATCTGACTGGCATCTGACTGGCATCTGACTGACTGACTGACTGGCATCTGACTGACTGACTGACTGACTGACTGACATCTGACTGACTGACTGACTGGCATCTGACTGACTGACTGGCATCTGACTGACTGACTGGCATCTGACTGGCATCTGACTGACTGACTGGCATCTGACTGACTGAGATCTGACTGGCATCTGACTGGCATCTGACTGACTGACTGGCATCTGACTGGCATCTGACTGACTGACTGGCATCTGACTGGCATCTGACTGACTGACTGACTGACTGACTGGCATCTGACTGACTGACTGACTGACTGACTGACTGACTGGCATCTGACTGACTGACTGACTGGCATCTGACTGGCATCGGACTGACTGACTGACTGACTGACTGACTGGCATCTGACTGACTGACTGACTGACTGGCATCTGACTGACTGCCTGGCATCTGACTGACTGAATGACTGGCATCTGACTGACTGACTGACTGACTGGCATCTGACTGGCATCTGACTGGCATCTGACTGACTGACTGGCATCTGACTGACTGACTGACTGGCATCTGACTGGCATCTGACTGACTGGCATCTGACTGGCATCTGACTGACTGACTGACTGGCATCTGACTGGCATCTGACTGACTGACTCACTGACTGGCATCTGACTGGCATCTGACTGACTGACTGGCATCTGACTGGCATCTGACTGGCATCTGACTGACTGACTGGCATCTGACTGGCATCTGACTGGCATCTGACTGACATCTGACTGACTGACTGACTGACTGGCATCTGACTGGAAACTGACTGACTGACAGACTGACTGGCATCTGACTGGCATCTGACTGACTGACTGACTGGCATCTGACTGGCATCTGACTGACTGACTGACTGACTGACTGACTGGCATCTGACTGACTGACTGACTGACTGGCATCTGACTGGCATCTGACTGACTGACTGACTGTCATCTGACTGACTGTCATCTGACTGACTGACTGACTGGCATCTGACTGGCATCTGACTGACTGACTGACTGACTGACTGGCATCTGACTGACTGACTGACTGACTGACTGACTGACTGGCATCTGACTGGCATCTGGCTGGCATCTGACTGACTGACTGGCATCTGACTGGCATCTCACTGACTGACTAGCGTCTGACTGGCATCTGACTGACTGACTGACTGACTGACATCTGACTGACTGACTGACTGACTGACTGGCATCTGACTGACTGACTGACTGACTGACTGGCATCTGACTGACTGACTGACTGACTGACTGGCATCTGACTGACTGACTGACTGACTGACTGACTGACTGGCATCTGACTGACTGACTGACTGGCATCTGACTGGCATCGGACTGACTGACTGACTGACTGACTGACTGGCATCTGACTGACTGACTGACTGACTGGCATCTGACTGACTGCCTGGCATCTGACTGACTGAATGACTGGCATCTGACTGACTGACTGACTGACTGGCATCTGACTGGCATCTGACTGGCATCTGACTGACTGACTGGCATCTGACTGACTGACTGACTGGCATCTGACTGGCATCTGACTGACTGGCATCTGACTGGCATCTGACTGACTGACTGACTGGCATCTGACTGGCATCTGACTGACTGACTCACTGACTGGCATCTGACTGGCATCTGACTGACTGACTGGCATCTGACTGGCATCTGACTGGCATCTGACTGACTGACTGGCATCTGACTGGCATCTGACTGGCATCTGACTGACATCTGACTGACTGACTGACTGACTGGCATCTGACTGGAAACTGACTGACTGACAGACTGACTGGCATCTGACTGGCATCTGACTGACTGACTGACTGGCATCTGACTGGCATCTGACTGACTGACTGACTGACTGACTGACTGGCATCTGACTGACTGACTGACTGACTGGCATCTGACTGGCATCTGACTGACTGACTGACTGTCATCTGACTGACTGTCATCTGACTGACTGACTGACTGGCATCTGACTGGCATCTGACTGACTGACTGACTGACTGACTGGCATCTGACTGACTGACTGACTGACTGACTGACTGACTGACTGACTGGCATCTGACTGGCATCTGGCTGGCATCTGACTGACTGACTGGCATCTGACTGGCATCTCACTGACTGACTAGCGTCTGACTGGCATCTGACTGACTGACTGACTGACTGACATCTGACTGACTGACTGACTGACTGACTGGCATCTGACTGACTGACTGACTGACTGACTGGCATCTGACTGACTGACTGACTGACTGACTGACTGGCATCTGACTGGCATCTGACTGGCATCTGACTGACTGACTGGCATCTGACTGACTGACTGACTGACTGACTGACTGGCATCTGACTGACTGACTGACTGACTGACTGGCATCTGACTGGCATCTGGCTGGCATCTGACTGACTGACTGGCATCTGACTGGAAACTGACTGACTGACAGACTGACTGGCATCTGACTGGAAACTGACTGACTGACTGACTGGCATCTGACTGGCATCTGACTGACTGACTGACTGACTGGCATCTGACTGACTGACTGACTGACTGTCATCTGACTGAC
The DNA here is from genome assembly GCA_023631565.1 of Gymnocephalus cernua. Classification (NCBI taxonomy): domain Eukaryota; kingdom Metazoa; phylum Chordata; class Actinopteri; order Perciformes; family Percidae; genus Gymnocephalus; species Gymnocephalus cernua. The sequence continues at coordinate 37,943 of JALJEH010000058.1, read as the reverse complement.
TGGCGTCTGACTGGCATCTGACTGACTGACTGACTGACTGTCATCTGACTGACTGTCATCTGACTGACTGACTGACTGGCATCTGACTGGCATCTGACTGACTGACTGACTGACTGACTGGCATCTGACTGACTGACTGACTGACTGACTGACTGACTGGCATCTGACTGGCATCTGGCTGGCATCTGACTGACTGACTGGCATCTGGCTGGCATCTCACTGACTGACTGGCGTCTGACTGGCATCTGACTGACTGACTGACTGACTGACATCTGACTGACTGACTGACTGACTGACTGGCATCTGACTGACTGACTGACTGACTGGCATCTGACTGACTGACTGACTGACTGACTGGCATCTGACTGGCATCTGACTGGCATCTGACTGACTGACTGGCATCTGACTGGCATCTCACTGACTGACTGGCGTCTGACTGGCATCTGACTGACTGACTGACTGACTGGCATCTGACTGACTGACTGACTGGCATCTGACTGACTGACTGACTGACTGACTGGCATCTGACTGGCATCGGACTGACTGACTGACTGACTGACTGGCATCTGACTGACTGACTGACTGACTGGCATCTGACTGACTGACTGACTGACTGGCATCTGACTGGCATCTGACTGACTGACTGACTGACTGACTGGCATCTGACTGACTGACTGACTGACTGACTGGCATCTGACTGGCATCTGACTGACTGACTGGCATCTGACTGGCATCTCACTGACTGACTGGTGTCTGACTGGCATCTGACTGACTGACTGGCATCTGACTGACTGACTGACTGACTGGCATCTGACTGACTGACTGACTGACTGACTGACTGGCATCTGACTGGCATCGGACTGACTGACTGACTGGCATCTGACTGACTGACTGACTGACTGGCATCTGACTGACTGACTGACTGGCATCTGACTGGCATCTGACTGACTGACTGGCATCTGACTGGCATCTGACTGACTGACTGACTGACTGGCATCTGACTGGCATCTGACTGGCATCTGACTGACTGACTGGCATCTGACTGGCATCTGACTGACTGACTGACTGGCATCTGACTGGCATCTGACTGACTGACTGGCATCTGACTGGCATCTGACTGACTGACTGACTGGCATCTGACTGGCATCTGACTGACTGACTGACTGACTGGCATCTGACTGGCATCTGACTGACTGACTGACTGACTGGCATCTGACTGACTGACTGACTGGCATCTGACTGACTGACTGACTGACTGGCATCTGACTGGCATCTGACTGACTGACTGACTGGCATCTGACTGACTGACTGACTGGCATCTGACTGGCATCTGACTGACTGACTGACTGACTGACATCTGACTGACTGACTGACTGGCATCTGACTGACTGACTGGCATCTGACTGGCATCTGACTGACTGACTGACTGGCATCTGACTGACTGACTGGCATCTGACTGACTGGCATCTGACTGGCATCTGACTGGCATCTGACTGACTGACTGGCATCTGACTGGCATCTGACTGACTGACTGACTGACTGACTGGCATCTGACTGACTGACTGACTGACTGACTGGCATCTGACTGACTGACTGACTGGCATCTGACTGGCATCTGACTGGCATCGGACTGACTGACTGACTGGCATCTGACTGACTGACTGACTGACTGACTGGCATCTGACTGACTGACTGGCATCTGACTGACTGAATGACTGGCATCTGACTGACTGACTGACTGGCATCTGACTGGCATCTGACTGGCATCTGACTGACTGACTGACTGACTGACTGGCATCTGACTGACTGACTGACTGGCATCTGACTGGCATCTGACTGGCATCTGACTGACTGACTGACTGACTGGCATCTGACTGGAAACTGACTGACTGACAGACTGACTGGCATCTGACTGGCATCTGACTGACTGACTGACTGGCATCTGACTCACTGACTGGCATCTGACTGGCATCTGACTGACTGACTGGCATCTGACTGGCATCTGACTGACTGACTGGCATCTGACTGGCATCTGACTGGCATCTGACTGACATCTGACTGACTGACTGACTGACTGGCATCTGACTGGAAACTGACTGACTGACAGACTGACTGGCATCTGACTGACTGACTGACTGACTGGCATCTGACTGGCATCTGACTGACTGACTGACTGGCATCTGACTGACTGACTGACTGACTGACTGACTGACTGGCATCTGACTGGCATCTGACTGACTGACTGACTGACTGGCATCTGACTGACTGTCATCTGACTGACTGACTGACTGGCATCTGACTGGCATCTGACTGACTGACTGACTGACTGGCATCTGACTGACTGACTGACTGACTGACTGGCATCTGACTGACTGACTGACTGACTGACTGGCATCTGACTGGCATCTGACTGGCATCTGACTGACTGACTGGCATCTGACTGGCATCTCACTGACTGACTGGCGTCTGACTGGCATCTGACTGACTGACTGACTGACTGGCATCTGACTGACTGACTGACTGACTGGCATCTGACTGACTGACTGACTGACTGACTGGCATCTGACTGGCATCGGACTGACTGACTGACTGACTGACTGGCATCTGACTGACTGACTGGCATCTGACTGACTGACTGACTGACTGGCATCTGACTGACTGACTGACTGACTGGCATCTGACTGGCATCTGACTGGCATCTGACTGACTGACTGGCATCTGACTGGCATCTGACTGACTGACTGACTGACTGGCATCTGACTGGCATCTGACTGACTGACTGGCATCTGACTGGCATCTGACTGACTGACTGACTGGCATCTGACTGGCATCTGACTGACTGACTGACTGGCATCTGACTGGCATCTGACTGACTGACTGACTGACTGGCATCTGACTGACTGACTGACTGACTGGCATCTGACTGACTGACTGACTGACTGGCATCTGACTGGCATCTGACTGGCATCTGACTGACTGACTGACTGGCATCTGACTGACTGACTGACTGACTGGCATCTGACTGACTGACTGACTGACTGGCATCTGACTGGCATCTGACTGACTGACTGACTGACTGACATCTGACTGACTGACTGACTGGCATCTGACTGACTGACTGGCATCTGACTGACTGACTGGCATCTGACTGGCATCTGACTGACTGACTGGCATCTGACTGACTGGCATCTGACTGGCATCTGACTGACTGACTGGCATCTGACTGGCATCTGACTGACTGACTGGCATCTGACTGACTGACTGACTGACTGGCATCTGACTGACTGACTGACTGGCATCTGACTGGCATCGGACTGACTGACTGACTGACTGACTGGCATCTGACTGACTGACTGACTGACTGGCATCTGACTGACTGACTGGCATCTGACTGACTGAATGACTGGCATCTGACTGACTGACTGACTGACTGGCATCTGACTGGCATCTGACTGGCATCTGACTGGCATCTGACTGGCATCTGACTGACTGACTGACTGACTGGCATCTGACTGACTGACTGACTGGCATCTGACTGACTGGCATCTGACTGGCATCTGACTGACTGACTGGCATCTGACTGGCATCTGACTGACTGACTGGCATCTGACTGGCATCTGACTGACTGACTGGCATCTGACTGGCATCTGACTGACTGACTGACTGACTGACTGGCATCTGACTGACTGACTGACTGACTGACTGACTGGCATCTGACTGACTGACTGACTGACTGGCATCTGACTGGCATCGGACTGACTGACTGACTGACTGGCATCTGACTGACTGACTGACTGACTGGCATCTGACTGACTGACTGGCATCTGACTGACTGACTGACTGACTGGCATCTGACTGGCATCTGACTGGCATCTGACTGACTGACTGACTGGCATCTGACTGACTGACTGACTGGCATCTGACTGGCATCTGACTGACTGGCATCTGACTGACTGGCATCTGACTGGCATCTGACTGACTGACTGACTGGCATCTGACTGGCATCTGACTGACTGACTGACTGGCATCTGACTCACTGACTGGCATCTGACTGGCATCTGACTGACTGACTGGCATCTGACTGGCATCTGACTGGCATCTGACTGACTGACTGGCATCTGACTGGCATCTGACTGACATCTGACTGACTGACTGACTGACTGGCATCTGACTGGCATCTGACTGACTGACTGACTGGCATCTGACTGGCATCTGACTGACTGACTGACTGACTGGCATCTGACTGACTGACTGACTGACTGGCATCTGACTGGCATCTGACTGACTGACTGACTGACTGTCATCTGACTGACTGTCATCTGACTGACTGACTGACTGGCATCTGACTGGCATCTGACTGACTGACTGACTGACTGACTGACTGGCATCTGACTGACTGACTGACTGACTGACTGGCATCTGACTGGCATCTGGCTGGCATCTGACTGACTGACTGGCATCTGACTGGCATCTCACTGACTGACTGGCGTCTGACTGGCATCTGACTGACTGACTGACTGACTGACATCTGACTGACTGACTGACTGACTGACTGACTGACTGACTGACTGGCATCTGACTGACTGACTGACTGACTGACTGGCATCTGACTGACTGACTGACTGACTGGCATCTGACTGGCATCTGACTGGCATCTGACTGACTGACTGGCATCTGACTGGCATCTCACTGACTGACTGGCGTCTGACTGGCATCTGACTCACTGACTGACTGACTGGCATCTGACTGACTGACTGACTGACTGGCATCTGACTGACTGACTGACTGACTGGCATCTGACTGGAAACTGACTGACTGACAGACTGACTGGCATCTGACTGGCATCTGACTGACTGACTGACTGGCATCTGACTGGCATCTGACTGACTGACTGGCATCTGACTGACTGACTGACTGACTGACTGACTGGCATCTGACTGGCATCTGACTGACTGACTGACTGACTGACTGGCATCTGACTGACTGACTGACTGACTGACTGGCATCTGACTGGCATCTGGCTGGCATCTGACTGACTGACTGGCATCTGACTGGCATCTCACTGACTGACTGGCGTCTGACTGGCATCTGACTGACTGACTGACTGACATCTGACTGACTGACTGACTGACTGACTGGCATCTGACTGACTGACTGACTGACTGGCATCTGACTGGCATCTGACTGACTGACTGGCATCTGACTGACTGACTGACTGACTGACTGGCATCTGACTGGCATCTGACTGGCATCTGACTGACTGACTGACTGGCATCTGACTGGCATCTGACTGACTGACTGACGGACTGGCATCTGACTGGCATCTGACTGGCAACTGACTGACTGACTGACTGGCATCTGACTGGCATCTGACTGACTGACTGACTGACTGGCATCTGACTGGCATCTGACTGACTGACTGACTGACTGGCATCTGACTGACTGACTGACTGACTGGCATCTGACTGACTGACTGACTGACTGGCATCTGACTGGCATCTGACTGGCATCTGACTGACTGACTGACTGGCATCTGACTGACTGACTGACTGACTGACTGACTGGCATCTGACTGACTGACTGACTGGCATCTGACTGGCATCTGACTGACTGACTGACTGACTGACTGACTGACATCTGACTGACTGACTGACTGGCATCTGACTGACTGACTGGCATCTGACTGACTGACTGGCATCTGACTGGCATCTGACTGACTGACTGGCATCTGACTGACTGGCATCTGACTGGCATCTGACTGACTGACTGGCATCTGACTGGCATCTGACTGACTGGCATCTGACTGACTGACTGACTGACTGACTGGCATCTGACTGACTGACTGACTGACTGGCATCTGACTGACTGACTGACTGGCATCTGACTGGCATCGGACTGACTGACTGACTGACTGACTGGCATCTGACTGACTGACTGACTGACTGGCATCTGACTGACTGACTGGCATCTGACTGACTGAATGACTGGCATCTGACTGACTGACTGACTGACTGGCATCTGACTGGCATCTGACTGGCATCTGACTGACTGACTGACTGACTGACTGACTGGCATCTGACTGACTGACTGACTGGCATCTGACTGACTGGCATCTGACTGGCATCTGACTGACTGACTGGCATCTGACTGGCATCTGACTGACTGACTGACTGACTGACTGGCATCTGACTGACTGACTGACTGACTGACTGGCATCTGACTGACTGACTGACTGGCATCTGACTGGCATCGGACTGACTGACTGACTGACTGACTGGCATCTGACTGACTGACTGACTGACTGGCATCTGACTGACTGACTGGCATCTGACTGACTGACTGACTGACTGGCATCTGACTGGCATCTGACTGGCATCTGACTGACTGACTGACTGACTGACTGGCATCTGACTGACTGACTGACTGGCATCTGACTGGCATCTGACTGACTGGCATCTGACTGGCATCTGACTGACTGACTGACTGGCATCTGACTGGCATCTGACTGACTGACTGACTGGCATCTGACTCACTGACTGGCATCTGACTGGCATCTGACTGACTGACTGGCATCTGACTGGCATCTGACTGGCATCTGACTGACTGACTGGCATCTGACTGGCATCTGACTGACATCTGACTGACTGACTGACTGACTGGCATCTGACTGGCATCTGACTGACTGACTGACTGGCATCTGACTGGCATCTGACTGACTGACTGACTGACTGGCATCTGACTGACTGACTGACTGACTGGCATCTGACTGGCATCTGACTGACTGACTGTCATCTGACTGACTGTCATCTGACTGACTGACTGACTGGCATCTGACTGGCATCTGACTGACTGACTGACTGACTGACTGGCATCTGACTGACTGACTGACTGACTGACTGACTGGCATCTGACTGGCATCTGGCTGGCATCTGACTGACTGACTGGCATCTGACTGGCATCTCACTGACTGACTGGCGTCTGACTGGCATCTGACTGACTGACTGACTGACTGACATCTGACTGACTGACTGACTGACTGACTGACTGGCATCTGACTGACTGACTGACTGACTGACTGGCATCTGACTGACTGACTGACTGACTGACTGGCATCTGACTGGCATCTGACTGGCATCTGACTGACTGACTGGCATCTGACTGGCATCTCACTGACTGACTGGCGTCTGACTGGCATCTGACTGACTGACTGACTGACTGGCATCTGACTGACTGACTGACTGACTGGCATCTGACTGACTGACTGACTGACTGGCATCTGACTGACTGACTGACTGACTGGCATCTGACTGGAAACTGACTGACTGACAGACTGACTGGCATCTGACTGGCATCTGACTGACTGACTGACTGGCATCTGACTGGCATCTGACTGACTGACTGGCATCTGACTGACTGACTGACTGACTGACTGGCATCTGACTGGCATCTGACTGACTGACTGACTGACTGGCAGATGACTGACTGTCATCTGACTGACTGACTGACTGGCATCTGACTGACTGACTGACTGACTGACTGGCATCTGACTGACTGACTGACTGACTGGCATCTGACTGACTGACTGACTGACTGACTGGCATCTGACTGGCATCTGGCTGGCATCTGACTGACTGACTGGCATCTGACTGGCATCTCACTGACTGACTGGCGTCTGACTGGCATCTGACTGACTGACTGACTGACATCTGACTGACTGACTGACTGACTGACTGACTGGCATCTGACTGACTGACTGACTGGCATCTGACTGGCATCTGACTGACTGACTGGCATCTGACTGACTGACTGACTGACTGACTGACTGGCATCTGACTGGCATCTGACTGGCATCTGACTGACTGACTGACTGGCATCTGACTGGCATCTGACTGACTGACTGACGGACTGGCATCTGACTGGCATCTGACTGGCATCTGACTGACTGACTGACTGGCATCTGACTGGCATCTGACTGACTGACTGACTGACTGGCATCTGACTGGCATCTGACTGACTGACTGACTGACTGGCATCTGACTGACTGACTGACTGACTGGCATCTGACTGACTGACTGACTGACTGGCATCTGACTGGCATCTGACTGGCATCTGACTGACTGACTGACTGACTGGCATCTGACTGACTGACTGACTGACTGGCATCTGACTGACTGACTGACTGGCATCTGACTGGCATCTGACTGGCATCTGACTGACTGACTGACTGACTGGCATCTGACTGGAAACTGACTGACTGACAGACTGACTGGCATCTGACTGGCATCTGACTGACTGACTGACTGGCATCTGACTCACTGACTGGCATCTGACTGGCATCTGACTGACTGACTGGCATCTGACTGGCATCTGACTGACTGACTGGCATCTGACTGGCATCTGACTGGCATCTGACTGACATCTGACTGACTGACTGACTGACTGGCATCTGACTGGAAACTGACTGACTGACAGACTGACTGGCATCTGACTGACTGACTGACTGGCATCTGACTGGCATCTGACTGACTGACTGACTGGCATCTGACTGACTGACTGACTGACTGACTGACTGACTGGCATCTGACTGGCATCTGACTGACTGACTGACTGGCATCTGACTGACTGTCATCTGACTGACTGACTGACTGGCATCTGACTGGCATCTGACTGACTGACTGACTGACTGGCATCTGACTGACTGACTGACTGACTGACTGGCATCTGACTGACTGACTGACTGACTGACTGGCATCTGACTGGCATCTGACTGGCATCTGACTGACTGACTGGCATCTGACTGGCATCTCACTGACTGACTGGCGTCTGACTGGCATCTGACTGACTGACTGACTGACTGGCATCTGACTGACTGACTGACTGACTGGCATCTGACTGACTGACTGACTGACTGGCATCTGACTGGCATCGGACTGACTGACTGACTGACTGACTGGCATCTGACTGACTGACTGGCATCTGACTGACTGACTGACTGACTGGCATCTGACTGACTGACTGACTGACTGGCATCTGACTGGCATCTGACTGGCATCTGACTGACTGACTGGCATCTGACTGGCATCTGACTGACTGACTGACTGACTGGCATCTGACTGGCATCTGACTGACTGACTGGCATCTGACTGGCATCTGACTGACTGACTGACTGGCATCTGACTGGCATCTGACTGACTGACTGACTGGCATCTGACTGGCATCTGACTGACTGACTGACTGACTGGCATCTGACTGACTGACTGACTGACTGGCATCTGACTGACTGACTGACTGACTGGCATCTGACTGGCATCTGACTGGCATCTGACTGACTGACTGACTGGCATCTGACTGACTGACTGACTGACTGGCATCTGACTGACTGACTGACTGACTGGCATCTGACTGGCATCTGACTGACTGACTGACTGACTGACATCTGACTGACTGACTGACTGGCATCTGACTGACTGACTGGCATCTGACTGACTGACTGGCATCTGACTGGCATCTGACTGACTGACTGGCATCTGACTGACTGGCATCTGACTGGCATCTGACTGACTGACTGGCATCTGACTGGCATCTGACTGACTGACTGGCATCTGACTGACTGACTGACTGACTGACTGACTGGCATCTGACTGACTGACTGACTGACTGGCATCTGACTGACTGACTGACTGGCATCTGACTGGCATCGGACTGACTGACTGACTGACTGACTGGCATCTGACTGACTGACTGACTGACTGGCATCTGACTGACTGACTGGCATCTGACTGACTGAATGACTGGCATCTGACTGACTGACTGACTGACTGGCATCTGACTGGCATCTGACTGGCATCTGACTGGCATCTGACTGGCATCTGACTGACTGACTGACTGACTGGCATCTGACTGACTGACTGACTGGCATCTGACTGACTGGCATCTGACTGGCATCTGACTGACTGACTGGCATCTGACTGGCATCTGACTGACTGACTGGCATCTGACTGGCATCTGACTGACTGACTGGCATCTGACTGGCATCTGACTGACTGACTGACTGACTGGCATCTGACTGACTGACTGACTGACTGACTGACTGGCATCTGACTGACTGACTGACTGACTGGCATCTGACTGGCATCGGACTGACTGACTGACTGACTGACTGGCATCTGACTGACTGACTGACTGACTGGCATCTGACTGACTGACTGGCATCTGACTGACTGACTGACTGACTGGCATCTGACTGGCATCTGACTGGCATCTGACTGACTGACTGACTGGCATCTGACTGACTGACTGACTGGCATCTGACTGGCATCTGACTGACTGGCATCTGACTGACTGGCATCTGACTGGCATCTGACTGACTGACTGACTGGCATCTGACTGGCATCTGACTGACTGACTGACTGGCATCTGACTCACTGACTGGCATCTGACTGGCATCTGACTGACTGACTGGCATCTGACTGGCATCTGACTGGCATCTGACTGACTGACTGGCATCTGACTGGCATCTGACTGACATCTGACTGACTGACTGACTGACTGGCATCTGACTGGCATCTGACTGACTGACTGACTGGCATCTGACTGGCATCTGACTGACTGACTGACTGACTGGCATCTGACTGACTGACTGACTGACTGGCATCTGACTGGCATCTGACTGACTGACTGACTGACTGTCATCTGACTGACTGTCATCTGACTGACTGACTGACTGGCATCTGACTGGCATCTGACTGACTGACTGACTGACTGACTGGCATCTGACTGACTGACTGACTGACTGACTGGCATCTGACTGGCATCTGGCTGGCATCTGACTGACTGACTGGCATCTGACTGGCATCTCACTGACTGACTGGCGTCTGACTGGCATCTGACTGACTGACTGACTGACTGACATCTGACTGACTGACTGACTGACTGACTGACTGACTGACTGACTGGCATCTGACTGACTGACTGACTGACTGACTGGCATCTGACTGACTGACTGACTGACTGACTGGCATCTGACTGGCATCTGACTGGCATCTGACTGACTGACTGGCATCTGACTGGCATCTCACTGACTGACTGGCGTCTGACTGGCATCTGACTCACTGACTGACTGACTGGCATCTGACTGACTGACTGACTGACTGGCATCTGACTGACTGACTGACTGACTGGCATCTGACTGGAAACTGACTGACTGACAGACTGACTGGCATCTGACTGGCATCTGACTGACTGACTGACTGGCATCTGACTGGCATCTGACTGACTGACTGGCATCTGACTGACTGACTGACTGACTGACTGACTGGCATCTGACTGGCATCTGACTGACTGACTGACTGACTGACTGGCATCTGACTGACTGACTGACTGACTGACTGGCATCTGACTGGCATCTGGCTGGCATCTGACTGACTGACTGGCATCTGACTGGCATCTCACTGACTGACTGGCGTCTGACTGGCATCTGACTGACTGACTGACTGACATCTGACTGACTGACTGACTGACTGACTGGCATCTGACTGACTGACTGACTGACTGGCATCTGACTGGCATCTGACTGACTGACTGGCATCTGACTGACTGACTGACTGACTGACTGGCATCTGACTGGCATCTGACTGGCATCTGACTGACTGACTGACTGGCATCTGACTGGCATCTGACTGACTGACTGACGGACTGGCATCTGACTGGCATCTGACTGGCAACTGACTGACTGACTGACTGGCATCTGACTGGCATCTGACTGACTGACTGACTGACTGGCATCTGACTGGCATCTGACTGACTGACTGACTGACTGGCATCTGACTGACTGACTGACTGACTGGCATCTGACTGACTGACTGACTGACTGGCATCTGACTGGCATCTGACTGGCATCTGACTGACTGACTGACTGGCATCTGACTGACTGACTGACTGACTGGCATCTGACTGACTGACTGACTGGCATCTGACTGGCATCTGACTGACTGACTGACTGACTGACTGACATCTGACTGACTGACTGACTGGCATCTGACTGACTGACTGGCATCTGACTGACTGACTGGCATCTGACTGGCATCTGACTGACTGACTGGCATCTGACTGACTGGCATCTGACTGGCATCTGACTGACTGACTGGCATCTGACTGGCATCTGACTGACTGGCATCTGACTGACTGACTGACTGACTGACTGGCATCTGACTGACTGACTGACTGACTGGCATCTGACTGACTGACTGACTGGCATCTGACTGGCATCGGACTGACTGACTGACTGACTGACTGGCATCTGACTGACTGACTGACTGACTGGCATCTGACTGACTGACTGGCATCTGACTGACTGAATGACTGGCATCTGACTGACTGACTGACTGACTGGCATCTGACTGGCATCTGACTGGCATCTGACTGACTGACTGACTGACTGACTGACTGGCATCTGACTGACTGACTGACTGGCATCTGACTGACTGGCATCTGACTGGCATCTGACTGACTGACTGGCATCTGACTGGCATCTGACTGACTGACTGACTGACTGACTGGCATCTGACTGACTGACTGACTGACTGACTGGCATCTGACTGACTGACTGACTGGCATCTGACTGGCATCGGACTGACTGACTGACTGACTGACTGGCATCTGACTGACTGACTGACTGACTGGCATCTGACTGACTGACTGGCATCTGACTGACTGACTGACTGACTGGCATCTGACTGGCATCTGACTGGCATCTGACTGACTGACTGACTGACTGACTGGCATCTGACTGACTGACTGACTGGCATCTGACTGGCATCTGACTGACTGGCATCTGACTGGCATCTGACTGACTGACTGACTGGCATCTGACTGGCATCTGACTGACTGACTGACTGGCATCTGACTCACTGACTGGCATCTGACTGGCATCTGACTGACTGACTGGCATCTGACTGGCATCTGACTGGCATCTGACTGACTGACTGGCATCTGACTGGCATCTGACTGACATCTGACTGACTGACTGACTGACTGGCATCTGACTGGCATCTGACTGACTGACTGACTGGCATCTGACTGGCATCTGACTGACTGACTGACTGACTGGCATCTGACTGACTGACTGACTGACTGGCATCTGACTGGCATCTGACTGACTGACTGTCATCTGACTGACTGTCATCTGACTGACTGACTGACTGGCATCTGACTGGCATCTGACTGACTGACTGACTGACTGACTGGCATCTGACTGACTGACTGACTGACTGACTGACTGGCATCTGACTGGCATCTGGCTGGCATCTGACTGACTGACTGGCATCTGACTGGCATCTCACTGACTGACTGGCGTCTGACTGGCATCTGACTGACTGACTGACTGACTGACATCTGACTGACTGACTGACTGACTGACTGGCATCTGACTGACTGACTGACTGACTGACTGGCATCTGACTGACTGACTGACTGACTGACTGGCATCTGACTGGCATCTGACTGGCATCTGACTGACTGACTGGCATCTGACTGGCATCTCACTGACTGACTGGCGTCTGACTGGCATCTGACTGACTGACTGACTGACTGGCATCTGACTGACTGACTGACTGACTGGCATCTGACTGACTGACTGACTGACTGGCATCTGACTGACTGACTGACTGACTGGCATCTGACTGGAAACTGACTGACTGACAGACTGACTGGCATCTGACTGGCATCTGACTGACTGACTGACTGGCATCTGACTGGCATCTGACTGACTGACTGGCATCTGACTGACTGACTGACTGACTGACTGACTGACTGGCATCTGACTGGCATCTGACTGACTGACTGACTGACTGGCAGATGACTGACTGTCATCTGACTGACTGATTGACTGGCATCTGACTGGCATCTGACTGACTGACTGACTGACTGACTGGCATCTGACTGACTGACTGACTGACTGGCATCTGACTGACTGACTGACTGACTGACTGGCATCTGACTGGCATCTGGCTGGCATCTGACTGACTGACTGGCATCTGACTGGCATCTCACTGACTGACTGGCGTCTGACTGGCATCTGACTGACTGACTGACTGACATCTGACTGACTGACTGACTGACTGACTGGCATCTGACTGACTGACTGACTGGCATCTGACTGGCATCTGACTGACTGACTGGCATCTGACTGACTGACTGACTGACTGACTGACTGGCATCTGACTGGCATCTGACTGGCATCTGACTGACTGACTGACTGGCATCTGACTGGCATCTGACTGACTGACTGACGGACTGGCATCTGACTGGCATCTGACTGGCATCTGACTGACTGACTGACTGGCATCTGACTGGCATCTGACTGACTGACTGACTGACTGGCATCTGACTGGCATCTGACTGACTGACTGACTGACTGGCATCTGACTGACTGACTGACTGACTGGCATCTGACTGACTGACTGACTGACTGGCATCTGACTGGCATCTGACTGGCATCTGACTGACTGACTGACTGACTGGCATCTGACTGACTGACTGACTGACTGGCATCTGACTGACTGACTGACTGGCATCTGACTGGCATCTGACTGGCATCTGACTGACTGACTGACTGACTGGCATCTGACTGGAAACTGACTGACTGACAGACTGACTGGCATCTGACTGGCATCTGACTGACTGACTGACTGGCATCTGACTCACTGACTGGCATCTGACTGGCATCTGACTGACTGACTGGCATCTGACTGGCATCTGACTGACTGGCATCTGACTGGCATCTGACTGGCATCTGACTGACATCTGACTGACTGACTGACTGACTGGCATCTGACTGGAAACTGACTGACTGACAGACTGACTGGCATCTGACTGACTGACTGACTGGCATCTGACTGGCATCTGACTGACTGGCTGACTGGCATCTGACTGACTGACTGACTGACTGACTGACTGACTGGCATCTGACTGGCATCTGACTGACTGACTGACTGGCATCTGACTGACTGTCATCTGACTGACTGACTGACTGGCATCTGACTGGCATCTGACTGACTGACTGACTGACTGGCATCTGACTGACTGACTGACTGACTGACTGGCATCTGACTGACTGACTGACTGACTGACTGGCATCTGACTGGCATCTGACTGGCATCTGACTGACTGACTGGCATCTGACTGGCATCTCACTGACTGACTGGCGTCTGACTGGCATCTGACTGACTGACTGACTGACTGGCATCTGACTGACTGACTGACTGACTGGCATCTGACTGACTGACTGACTGACTGGCATCTGACTGGCATCGGACTGACTGACTGACTGACTGACTGGCATCTGACTGACTGACTGGCATCTGACTGACTGACTGACTGACTGGCATCTGACTGACTGACTGACTGACTGGCATCTGACTGGCATCTGACTGGCATCTGACTGACTGACTGGCATCTGACTGGCATCTGACTGACTGACTGACTGACTGGCATCTGACTGGCATCTGACTGACTGACTGGCATCTGACTGGCATCTGACTGACTGACTGACTGGCATCTGACTGGCATCTGACTGACTGACTGACTGGCATCTGACTGGCATCTGACTGACTGACTGACTGACTGGCATCTGACTGACTGACTGACTGACTGGCATCTGACTGACTGACTGACTGACTGGCATCTGACTGGCATCTGACTGGCATCTGACTGACTGACTGACTGGCATCTGACTGACTGACTGACTGACTGACTGACTGGCATCTGACTGACTGACTGACTGACTGGCATCTGACTGGCATCTGACTGACTGACTGACTGACTGACATCTGACTGACTGACTGACTGGCATCTGACTGACTGACTGGCATCTGACTGACTGACTGGCATCTGACTGGCATCTGACTGACTGACTGGCATCTGACTGACTGGCATCTGACTGGCATCTGACTGACTGACTGGCATCTGACTGGCATCTGACTGACTGACTGGCATCTGACTGACTGACTGACTGACTGACTGACTGGCATCTGACTGACTGACTGACTGACTGGCATCTGACTGACTGACTGACTGGCATCTGACTGGCATCGGACTGACTGACTGACTGACTGACTGGCATCTGACTGACTGACTGACTGACTGGCATCTGACTGACTGACTGGCATCTGACTGACTGAATGACTGGCATCTGACTGACTGACTGACTGACTGGCATCTGACTGGCATCTGACTGGCATCTGACTGGCATCTGACTGACTGACTGACTGGCATCTGACTGACTGACTGACTGGCATCTGACTGACTGGCATCTGACTGGCATCTGACTGACTGACTGGCATCTGACTGGCATCTGACTGACTGACTGGCATCTGACTGGCATCTGACTGACTGACTGGCATCTGACTGGCATCTGACTGACTGACTGACTGACTGACTGGCATCTGACTGACTGACTGACTGACTGACTGACTGGCATCTGACTGACTGACTGACTGACTGGCATCTGACTGGCATCGGACTGACTGACTGACTGACTGACTGGCATCTGACTGACTGACTGACTGACTGGCATCTGACTGACTGACTGGCATCTGACTGACTGACTGACTGACTGGCATCTGACTGGCATCTGACTGGCATCTGACTGACTGACTGACTGGCATCTGACTGACTGACTGACTGGCATCTGACTGGCATCTGACTGACTGGCATCTGACTGACTGGCATCTGACTGGCATCTGACTGACTGACTGACTGGCATCTGACTGGCATCTGACTGACTGACTGACTGGCATCTGACTGGCATCTGACTGGCATCTGACTGACTGACTGGCATCTGACTGGCATCTGACTGACTGACTGACTGACTGACTGGCATCTGACTGGCATCTGACTGACTGACTGACTGGCATCTGACTGGCATCTGACTGACTGACTGACTGACTGGCATCTGACTGACTGACTGACTGACTGGCATCTGACTGGCATCTGACTGACTGACTGACTGACTGTCATCTGACTGACTGTCATCTGACTGACTGACTGACTGGCATCTGACTGGCATCTGACTGACTGACTGACTGACTGACTGGCATCTGACTGACTGACTGACTGACTGACTGACTGACTGACTGGCATCTGACTGGCATCTGGCTGGCATCTGACTGACTGACTGGCATCTGACTGGCATCTCACTGACTGACTGGCGTCTGACTGGCATCTGACTGACTGACTGACTGACTGACATCTGACTGACTGACTGACTGACTGACTGACTGACTGACTGACTGGCATCTGACTGACTGACTGACTGACTGACTGGCATCTGACTGACTGACTGACTGACTGACTGGCATCTGACTGGCATCTGACTGGCATCTGACTGACTGACTGGCATCTGACTGGCATCTCACTGACTGACTGGCGTCTGACTGGCATCTGACTCACTGACTGACTGACTGGCATCTGACTGACTGACTGACTGACTGGCATCTGACTGACTGACTGACTGACTGGCATCTGACTGGAAACTGACTGACTGACAGACTGACTGGCATCTGACTGGCATCTGACTGACTGACTGACTGGCATCTGACTGGCATCTGACTGACTGACTGGCATCTGACTGACTGACTGACTGACTGACTGACTGGCATCTGACTGGCATCTGACTGACTGACTGACTGACTGACTGGCATCTGACTGACTGACTGACTGACTGACTGGCATCTGACTGGCATCTGGCTGGCATCTGACTGACTGACTGGCATCTGACTGGCATCTCACTGACTGACTGGCGTCTGACTGGCATCTGACTGACTGACTGACTGACATCTGACTGACTGACTGACTGACTGACTGGCATCTGACTGACTGACTGACTGACTGGCATCTGACTGGCATCTGACTGACTGACTGGCATCTGACTGACTGACTGACTGACTGACTGGCATCTGACTGGCATCTGACTGGCATCTGACTGACTGACTGACTGGCATCTGACTGGCATCTGACTGACTGACTGACGGACTGGCATCTGACTGGCATCTGACTGGCAACTGACTGACTGACTGACTGGCATCTGACTGGCATCTGACTGACTGACTGACTGACTGGCATCTGACTGGCATCTGACTGACTGACTGACTGACTGGCATCTGACTGACTGACTGACTGACTGGCATCTGACTGACTGACTGACTGACTGGCATCTGACTGGCATCTGACTGGCATCTGACTGACTGACTGACTGGCATCTGACTGACTGACTGACTGACTGACTGACTGGCATCTGACTGACTGACTGACTGACTGGCATCTGACTGGCATCTGACTGACTGACTGACTGACTGACTGACATCTGACTGACTGACTGACTGGCATCTGACTGACTGACTGGCATCTGACTGACTGACTGGCATCTGACTGGCATCTGACTGACTGACTGGCATCTGACTGACTGGCATCTGACTGGCATCTGACTGACTGACTGGCATCTGACTGGCATCTGACTGACTGGCATCTGACTGACTGACTGACTGACTGACTGGCATCTGACTGACTGACTGACTGACTGGCATCTGACTGACTGACTGACTGGCATCTGACTGGCATCGGACTGACTGACTGACTGACTGACTGGCATCTGACTGACTGACTGACTGACTGGCATCTGACTGACTGACTGGCATCTGACTGACTGAATGACTGGCATCTGACTGACTGACTGACTGACTGGCATCTGACTGGCATCTGACTGGCATCTGACTGACTGACTGACTGACTGACTGACTGGCATCTGACTGACTGGCATCTGACTGACTGGCATCTGACTGGCATCTGACTGACTGACTGGCATCTGACTGGCATCTGACTGACTGACTGACTGACTGACTGGCATCTGACTGACTGACTGACTGACTGACTGGCATCTGACTGACTGACTGACTGGCATCTGACTGGCATCGCTGACTGACTGACTGACTGACTGGCATCTGACTGACTGACTGACTGACTGGCATCTGACTGACTGACTGGCATCTGACTGACTGACTGACTGACTGGCATCTGACTGGCATCTGACTGGCATCTGACTGACTGACTGACTGACTGACTGGCATCTGACTGACTGACTGACTGGCATCTGACTGGCATCTGACTGACTGGCATCTGACTGGCATCTGACTGACTGACTGACTGGCATCTGACTGGCATCTGACTGACTGACTGACTGGCATCTGACTCACTGACTGGCATCTGACTGGCATCTGACTGACTGACTGGCATCTGACTGGCATCTGACTGGCATCTGACTGACTGACTGGCATCTGACTGGCATCTGACTGACATCTGACTGACTGACTGACTGACTGGCATCTGACTGGCATCTGACTGACTGGCATCTGACTGGCATCTGACTGACTGACTGACTGACTGGCATCTGACTGACTGACTGACTGACTGGCATCTGACTGGCATCTGACTGACTGACTGACTGACTGTCATCTGACTGACTGTCATCTGACTGACTGACTGACTGGCATCTGACTGGCATCTGACTGACTGACTGACTGACTGACTGGCATCTGACTGACTGACTGACTGACTGACTGACTGGCATCTGACTGGCATCTGGCTGGCATCTGACTGACTGACTGGCATCTGACTGGCATCTCACTGACTGACTGGCGTCTGACTGGCATCTGACTGACTGACTGACTGACTGACATCTGACTGACTGACTGACTGACTGACTGACTGGCATCTGACTGACTGACTGACTGACTGACTGGCATCTGACTGACTGACTGACTGACTGACTGGCATCTGACTGGCATCTGACTGGCATCTGACTGACTGACTGGCATCTGACTGGCATCTCACTGACTGACTGGCGTCTGACTGGCATCTGACTGACTGACTGACTGACTGGCATCTGACTGACTGACTGACTGACTGGCATCTGACTGACTGACTGACTGACTGGCATCTGACTGACTGACTGACTGGCATCTGACTGGCATCTGACTGACTGACTGGCATCTGACTGACTGACTGACTGACTGACTGACTGACTGACTGGCATCTGACTGGCATCTGACTGACTGACTGACTGACTGGCAGATGACTGACTGTCATCTGACTGACTGACTGACTGGCATCTGACTGGCATCTGACTGACTGACTGACTGACTGACTGGCATCTGACTGACTGACTGACTGACTGACTGGCATCTGACTGGCATCTGGCTGGCATCTGACTGACTGACTGGCATCTGACTGGCATCTCACTGACTGACTGGCGTCTGACTGGCATCTGACTGACTGACTGACTGACATCTGACTGACTGACTGACTGACTGACTGGCATCTGACTGACTGACTGACTGGCATCTGACTGGCATCTGACTGACTGACTGGCATCTGACTGACTGACTGACTGACTGACTGACTGGCATCTGACTGGCATCTGACTGGCATCTGACTGACTGACTGACTGGCATCTGACTGGCATCTGACTGACTGACTGACGGACTGGCATCTGACTGGCATCTGACTGGCATCTGACTGACTGACTGACTGGCATCTGACTGGCATCTGACTGACTGACTGACTGACTGGCATCTGACTGGCATCTGACTGACTGACTGACTGACTGGCATCTGACTGACTGACTGACTGACTGGCATCTGACTGACTGACTGACTGACTGGCATCTGACTGGCATCTGACTGGCATCTGACTGACTGACTGACTGACTGGCATCTGACTGACTGACTGACTGACTGGCATCTGACTGACTGACTGACTGGCATCTGACTGGCATCTGACTGACTGACTGACTGACATCTGACTGACTGACTGACTGGCATCTGACTGACTGACTGGCATCTGACTGGCATCTGACTGACTGACTGGCATCTGACTGACTGACTGGCATCTGACTGACTGACTGACTGACTGGCATCTGACTGACTGACTGACTGACTGGCATCTGACTGGCATCTGACTGGCATCTGACTGACTGACTGACTGGCATCTGACTGACTGACTGACTGACTGACTGACTGGCATCTGACTGACTGACTGACTGACTGGCATCTGACTGGCATCTGACTGACTGACTGACTGACTGACTGACATCTGACTGACTGACTGACTGGCATCTGACTGACTGACTGGCATCTGACTGACTGACTGGCATCTGACTGGCATCTGACTGACTGACTGGCATCTGACTGACTGGCATCTGACTGGCATCTGACTGACTGACTGGCATCTGACTGGCATCTGACTGACTGGCATCTGACTGACTGACTGACTGACTGACTGGCATCTGACTGACTGACTGACTGACTGGCATCTGACTGACTGACTGACTGGCATCTGACTGGCATCGGACTGACTGACTGACTGACTGACTGGCATCTGACTGACTGACTGACTGACTGGCATCTGACTGACTGACTGGCATCTGACTGACTGAATGACTGGCATCTGACTGACTGACTGACTGACTGGCATCTGACTGGCATCTGACTGGCATCTGACTGACTGACTGACTGACTGACTGGCATCTGACTGACTGACTGACTGGCATCTGACTGGCATCGGACTGACTGACTGACTGACTGACTGGCATCTGACTGACTGACTGACTGACTGGCATCTGACTGACTGACTGGCATCTGACTGACTGACTGACTGACTGGCATCTGACTGGCATCTGACTGGCATCTGACTGACTGACTGACTGACTGACTGGCATCTGACTGACTGACTGACTGGCATCTGACTGGCATCTGACTGACTGGCATCTGACTGGCATCTGACTGACTGACTGACTGGCATCTGACTGGCATCTGACTGACTGACTGACTGGCATCTGACTCACTGACTGGCATCTGACTGGCATCTGACTGACTGACTGGCATCTGACTGGCATCTGACTGGCATCTGACTGACTGACTGGCATCTGACTGGCATCTGACTGACATCTGACTGACTGACTGACTGACTGGCATCTGACTGGCATCTGACTGACTGGCATCTGACTGGCATCTGACTGACTGACTGACTGACTGGCATCTGACTGACTGACTGACTGACTGGCATCTGACTGGCATCTGACTGACTGACTGACTGACTGTCATCTGACTGACTGTCATCTGACTGACTGACTGACTGGCATCTGACTGGCATCTGACTGACTGACTGACTGACTGACTGGCATCTGACTGACTGACTGACTGACTGACTGACTGGCATCTGACTGGCATCTGGCTGGCATCTGACTGACTGACTGGCATCTGACTGGCATCTCACTGACTGACTGGCGTCTGACTGGCATCTGACTGACTGACTGACTGACTGACATCTGACTGACTGACTGACTGACTGACTGACTGGCATCTGACTGACTGACTGACTGACTGACTGGCATCTGACTGACTGACTGACTGACTGACTGGCATCTGACTGGCATCTGACTGGCATCTGACTGACTGACTGGCATCTGACTGGCATCTCACTGACTGACTGGCGTCTGACTGGCATCTGACTGACTGACTGACTGACTGGCATCTGACTGACTGACTGACTGACTGGCATCTGACTGACTGACTGACTGACTGGCATCTGACTGACTGACTGACTGGCATCTGACTGGCATCTGACTGACTGACTGGCATCTGACTGACTGACTGACTGACTGACTGACTGACTGGCATCTGACTGGCATCTGACTGACTGACTGACTGACTGGCAGATGACTGACTGTCATCTGACTGACTGACTGACTGGCATCTGACTGGCATCTGACTGACTGACTGACTGACTGGCATCTGACTGACTGACTGACTGACTGGCATCTGACTGACTGACTGACTGACTGACTGGCATCTGACTGGCATCTGGCTGGCATCTGACTGACTGACTGGCATCTGACTGGCATCTCACTGACTGACTGGCGTCTGACTGGCATCTGACTGACTGACTGACTGACATCTGACTGACTGACTGACTGACTGACTGACTGACTGACTGACTGACTGACTGGCATCTGACTGGCATCTGACTGACTGACTGGCATCTGACTGACTGACTGACTGACTGACTGACTGGCATCTGACTGGCATCTGACTGGCATCTGACTGACTGACTGACTGGCATCTGACTGGCATCTGACTGACTGACTGACGGACTGGCATCTGA
This sequence comes from Gymnocephalus cernua, assembly GCA_023631565.1. Lineage (NCBI taxonomy): Eukaryota > Metazoa > Chordata > Actinopteri > Perciformes > Percidae > Gymnocephalus > Gymnocephalus cernua. The sequence goes on along the minus strand of JALJEH010000058.1, from coordinate 14,729 downwards.
CTGGCATCTGACTGGCATCTGACTGACTGACTGACTGGCATCTGACTGGCATCTGACTGACTGACTGACTGACTGGCATCTGACTGGCATCTGACTGACTGACTGACTGACTGGCATCTGACTGACTGACTGACTGACTGGCATCTGACTGACTGACTGACTGGCATCTGACTGGCATCTGACTGGCATCTGACTGACTGACTGACTGACTGGCATCTGACTGACTGACTGACTGACTGGCATCTGACTGACTGACTGACTGGCATCTGACTGGCATCTGACTGACTGACTGACTGACATCTGACTGACTGACTGACTGGCATCTGACTGACTGACTGGCATCTGACTGGCATCTGACTGACTGACTGGCATCTGACTGACTGACTGGCATCTGACTGACTGACTGACTGACTGGCATCTGACTGACTGACTGGCATCTGACTGACTGAATGACTGGCATCTGACTGGCATCTGACTGGCATCTGACTGACTGACTGACTGACTGACTGGCATCTGACTGACTGACTGACTGACTGGCATCTGACTGACTGACTGACTGGCATCTGACTGGCATCTGACTGACTGACTGACTGACATCTGACTGACTGACTGACTGGCATCTGACTGACTGACTGGCATCTGACTGGCATCTGACTGACTGACTGGCATCTGACTGACTGACTGGCATCTGACTGACTGACTGACTGACTGGCATCTGACTGACTGACTGGCATCTGACTGACTGAATGACTGGCATCTGACTGGCATCTGACTGGCATCTGACTGACTGACTGACTGACTGACTGGCATCTGACTGACTGACTGACTGACTGGCATCTGACTGGCATCTGACTGACTGGCATCTGACTGGCATCTGACTGACTGGCATCTGACTGGCATCTGACTGACTGACTGACTGGCATCTGACTCACTGACTGGCATCTGACTGGCATCTGACTGACTGACTGGCATCTGACTGGCATCTGACTGGCATCTGACTGACTGACTGGCATCTGACTGGCATCTGACTGGCATCTGACTGACATCTGACTGACTGACTGACTGACTGGCATCTGACTGGAAACTGACTGACTGACAGACTGACTGGCATCTGACTGACTGACTGGCTGGCATCTGACTGGCATCTGACTGACTGACTGACTGGCATCTGACTGACTGACTGACTGACTGACTGACTGGCATCTGACTGGCATCTGACTGACTGACTGGCATCTGACTGACTGACTGGCATCTGACTGACTGACTGACTGACTGGCATCTGACTGACTGACTGACTGACTGGCATCTGACTGGCATCTGACTGGCATCTGACTGACTGACTGACTGGCATCTGACTGACTGACTGACTGACTGACTGACTGGCATCTGACTGACTGACTGACTGACTGGCATCTGACTGGCATCTGACTGACTGACTGACTGACTGACTGACATCTGACTGACTGACTGACTGGCATCTGACTGACTGACTGGCATCTGACTGACTGACTGGCATCTGACTGGCATCTGACTGACTGACTGGCATCTGACTGACTGGCATCTGACTGGCATCTGACTGACTGACTGGCATCTGACTGGCATCTGACTGACTGGCATCTGACTGACTGACTGACTGACTGACTGGCATCTGACTGACTGACTGACTGACTGGCATCTGACTGACTGACTGACTGGCATCTGACTGGCATCGACTGACTGACTGACTGACTGACTGGCATCTGACTGACTGACTGACTGACTGGCATCTGACTGACTGACTGGCATCTGACTGACTGAATGACTGGCATCTGACTGACTGACTGACTGACTGGCATCTGACTGGCATCTGACTGGCATCTGACTGACTGACTGACTGACTGACTGGCATCTGACTGACTGACTGACTGGCATCTGACTGGCATCGGACTGACTGACTGACTGACTGACTGGCATCTGACTGACTGACTGACTGACTGGCATCTGACTGACTGACTGGCATCTGACTGACTGACTGACTGACTGGCATCTGACTGGCATCTGACTGGCATCTGACTGACTGACTGACTGACTGACTGGCATCTGACTGACTGACTGACTGGCATCTGACTGGCATCTGACTGACTGGCATCTGACTGGCATCTGACTGACTGACTGACTGGCATCTGACTGGCATCTGACTGACTGACTGACTGGCATCTGACTCACTGACTGGCATCTGACTGGCATCTGACTGACTGACTGGCATCTGACTGGCATCTGACTGGCATCTGACTGACTGACTGGCATCTGACTGGCATCTGACTGACATCTGACTGACTGACTGACTGACTGGCATCTGACTGGCATCTGACTGACTGGCATCTGACTGGCATCTGACTGACTGACTGACTGACTGACTGGCATCTGACTGACTGACTGACTGACTGGCATCTGACTGGCATCTGACTGACTGACTGACTGACTGTCATCTGACTGACTGTCATCTGACTGACTGACTGACTGGCATCTGACTGGCATCTGACTGACTGACTGACTGACTGGCATCTGACTGACTGACTGACTGACTGACTGACTGGCATCTGACTAGCATCTGGCTGGCATCTGACTGACTGACTGGCATCTGACTGGCATCTCACTGACTGACTGGCGTCTGACTGGCATCTGACTGACTGACTGACTGACTGACATCTGACTGACTGACTGACTGACTGACTGACTGGCATCTGACTGACTGACTGACTGACTGACTGGCATCTGACTGACTGACTGACTGACTGACTGGCATCTGACTGGCATCTGACTGGCATCTGACTGACTGACTGGCATCTGACTGGCATCTCACTGACTGACTGGCGTCTGACTGGCATCTGACTGACTGACTGACTGACTGGCATCTGACTGACTGACTGACTGACTGGCATCTGACTGACTGACTGACTGACTGGCATCTGACTGACTGACTGACTGGCATCTGACTGGCATCTGACTGACTGACTGGCATCTGACTGACTGACTGACTGACTGACTGACTGGCATCTGACTGGCATCTGACTGACTGACTGACTGACTGGCAGATGACTGACTGTCATCTGACTGACTGACTGACTGGCATCTGACTGGCATCTGACTGACTGACTGACTGACTGACTGGCATCTGACTGACTGACTGACTGACTGGCATCTGACTGACTGACTGACTGACTGACTGGCATCTGACTGGCATCTGGCTGGCATCTGACTGACTGACTGGCATCTGACTGGCATCTCACTGACTGACTGGCGTCTGACTGGCATCTGACTGACTGACTGACTGACATCTGACTGACTGACTGACTGACTGACTGGCATCTGACTGACTGACTGACTGGCATCTGACTGGCATCTGACTGACTGACTGGCATCTGACTGACTGACTGACTGACTGACTGACTGGCATCTGACTGGCATCTGACTGGCATCTGACTGACTGACTGACTGGCATCTGACTGGCATCTGACTGACTGACTGACGGACTGGCATCTGACTGGCATCTGACTGGCATCTGACTGACTGACTGACTGGCATCTGACTGGCATCTGACTGACTGACTGACTGACTGGCATCTGACTGGCATCTGACTGACTGACTGACTGACTGGCATCTGACTGACTGACTGACTGACTGGCATCTGACTGACTGACTGACTGACTGGCATCTGACTGGCATCTGACTGGCATCTGACTGACTGACTGACTGACTGGCATCTGACTGACTGACTGACTGACTGGCATCTGACTGACTGACTGACTGGCATCTGACTGGCATCTGACTGACTGACTGACTGACATCTGACTGACTGACTGACTGGCATCTGACTGACTGACTGGCATCTGACTGGCATCTGACTGACTGACTGGCATCTGACTGACTGACTGGCATCTGACTGACTGACTGACTGACTGGCATCTGACTGACTGACTGGCATCTGACTGACTGAATGACTGGCATCTGACTGGCATCTGACTGGCATCTGACTGACTGACTGACTGACTGACTGGCATCTGACTGACTGACTGACTGACTGGCATCTGACTGACTGACTGACTGGCATCTGACTGGCATCTGACTGACTGACTGACTGACATCTGACTGACTGACTGACTGGCATCTGACTGACTGACTGGCATCTGACTGGCATCTGACTGACTGACTGGCATCTGACTGACTGACTGGCATCTGACTGACTGACTGACTGACTGGCATCTGACTGACTGACTGGCATCTGACTGACTGAATGACTGGCATCTGACTGGCATCTGACTGGCATCTGACTGACTGACTGACTGACTGACTGGCATCTGACTGACTGACTGACTGACTGGCATCTGACTGGCATCTGACTGACTGGCATCTGACTGGCATCTGACTGACTGGCATCTGACTGGCATCTGACTGACTGACTGACTGGCATCTGACTCACTGACTGGCATCTGACTGGCATCTGACTGACTGACTGGCATCTGACTGGCATCTGACTGGCATCTGACTGACTGACTGGCATCTGACTGGCATCTGACTGGCATCTGACTGACATCTGACTGACTGACTGACTGGCATCTGACTGGAAACTGACTGACTGACAGACTGACTGGCATCTGACTGACTGACTGGCTGGCATCTGACTGGCATCTGACTGACTGACTGACTGGCATCTGACTGACTGACTGACTGACTGACTGACTGGCATCTGACTGGCATCTGACTGACTGACTGGCATCTGACTGACTGTCATCTGACTGACTGACTGACTGGCATCTGACTGGCATCTGACTGACTGACTGACTGACTGGCATCTGACTGACTGACTGACTGACTGACTGACTGGCATCTGACTGACTGACTGACTGACTGACTGGCATCTGACTGGCATCTGACTGGCATCTGACTGACTGACTGGCATCTGACTGGCATCTCACTGACTGACTGGCGTCTGACTGGCATCTGACTGACTGACTGACTGACTGGCATCTGACTGACTGACTGACTGACTGGCATCTGACTGACTGACTGACTGACTGGCATCTGACTGGCATCGGACTGACTGACTGACTGACTGGCATCTGACTGACTGACTGGCATCTGACTGACTGACTGACTGACTGGCATCTGACTGACTGACTGACTGACTGGCATCTGACTGGCATCTGACTGGCATCTGACTGACTGACTGGCATCTGACTGGCATCTGACTGACTGACTGACTGACTGGCATCTGACTGGCATCTGACTGACTGACTGGCATCTGACTGGCATCTGACTGACTGACTGACTGGCATCTGACTGGCATCTGACTGACTGACTGACTGACTGACTGACTGGCATCTGACTGGCATCTGACTGACTGACTGACTGACTGGCATCTGACTGACTGACTGACTGACTGGCATCTGACTGACTGACTGACTGACTGGCATCTGACTGGCATCTGACTGGCATCTGACTGACTGACTGACTAGCATCTGACTGACTGACTGACTGACTGACTGGCATCTGACTGACTGACTGACTGACTGGCATCTGACTGGCATCTGACTGACTGACTGACTGACTGACTGGCATCTGACTGACTGACTGACTGGCATCTGACTGGCATCGGACTGACTGACTGACTGACTGACTGACTGGCATCTGACTGACTGACTGACTGACTGGCATCTGACTGACTGACTGGCATCTGACTGACTGACTGACTGACTGGCATCTGACTGGCATCTGACTGGCATCTGACTGACTGACTGACTGACTGACTGGCATCTGACTGACTGACTGACTGGCATCTGACTGGCATCTGACTGACTGGCATCTGACTGGCATCTGACTGACTGACTGACTGGCATCTGACTGGCATCTGACTGACTGACTGACTGGCATCTGACTCACTGACTGGCATCTGACTGGCATCTGACTGACTGACTGGCATCTGACTGGCATCTGACTGACATCTGACTGACTGACTGACTGACTGGCATCTGACTGGCATCTGACTGACTGACTGGCATCTGACTGGCATCTGACTGACTGACTGACTGACTGGCATCTGACTGACTGACTGACTGACTGGCATCTGACTGGCATCTGACTGACTGACTGACTGACTGTCATCTGACTGACTGTCATCTGACTGACTGACTGACTGGCATCTGACTGGCATCTGACTGACTGACTGACTGACTGACTGGCATCTGACTGACTGACTGACTGACTGACTGGCATCTGACTGGCATCTGGCTGGCATCTGACTGACTGACTGGCATCTGACTGGCATCTCACTGACTGACTGGCGTCTGACTGGCATCTGACTGACTGACTGACTGACTGACATCTGACTGACTGACTGACTGACTGACTGACTGGCATCTGACTGACTGACTGACTGACTGACTGGCATCTGACTGACTGACTGACTGACTGACTGGCATCTGACTGGCATCTGACTGGCATCTGACTGACTGACTGGCATCTGACTGGCATCTCACTGACTGACTGGCGTCTGACTGGCATCTGACTGACTGACTGACTGACTGGCATCTGACTGACTGACTGACTGACTGGCATCTGACTGACTGACTGACTGACTGGCATCTGACTGGAAACTGACTGACTGACAGACTGACTGGCATCTGACTGGCATCTGACTGACTGACTGACTGGCATCTGACTGGCATCTGACTGACTGACTGGCATCTGACTGACTGACTGACTGACTGACTGACTGGCATCTGACTGGCATCTGACTGACTGACTGACTGACTGGCATCTGACTGACTGTCATCTGACTGGCATCTGACTGGCATCTGACTGACTGACTGACTGACTGACTGGCATCTGACTGACTGACTGACTGACTGGCATCTGACTGACTGACTGACTGACTGACTGGCATCTGACTGGCATCTGGCTGGCATCTGACTGACTGACTGGCATCTGACTGGCATCTCACTGACTGACTGGCGTCTGACTGGCATCTGACTGACTGACTGACTGGCATCTGACTCACTGACTGGCATCTGACTGGCATCTGACTGACTGACTGGCATCTGACTGGCATCTGACTGACATCTGACTGACTGACTGACTGACTGGCATCTGACTGGCATCTGACTGACTGACTGGCATCTGACTGGCATCTGACTGACTGACTGACTGACTGACTGGCATCTGACTGACTGACTGACTGGCATCTGACTGGCATCTGACTGACTGACTGACTGACTGTCATCTGACTGACTGTCATCTGACTGACTGACTGACTGGCATCTGACTGGCATCTGACTGACTGACTGACTGACTGACTGACTGGCATCTGACTGACTGACTGACTGACTGACTGACTGACTGACTGACTGGCATCTGACTGGCATCTGGCTGGCATCTGACTGACTGACTGGCATCTGACTGGCATCTCACTGACTGACTGGCGTCTGACTGGCATCTGACTGACTGACTGACTGACTGACATCTGACTGACTGACTGACTGACTGACTGACTGACTGGCATCTGACTGACTGACTGACTGACTGACTGGCATCTGACTGACTGACTGACTGACTGACTGGCATCTGACTGGCATCTGACTGACTGACTGGCATCTGACTGGCATCTCACTGACTGACTGGCGTCTGACTGGCATCTGACTGACTGACTGGCATCTGACTGACTGACTGACTGACTGGCATCTGACTGACTGACTGACTGACTGGCATCTGACTGGAAACTGACTGACTGACAGACTGACTGGCATCTGACTGGCATCTGACTGACTGACTGACTGGCATCTGACTGGCATCTGACTGACTGACTGGCATCTGACTGACTGACTGACTGACTGACTGACTGGCATCTGACTGGCATCTGACTGACTGACTGACTGACTGGCATCTGACTGACTGTCATCTGACTGACTGACTGACTGGCATCTGACTGGCATCTGACTGACTGACTGACTGACTGACTGGCATCTGACTGACTGACTGACTGACTGGCATCTGACTGACTGACTGACTGACTGACTGGCATCTGACTGGCATCTGGCTGGCATCTGACTGACTGACTGGCATCTGACTGGCATCTCACTGACTGACTGGCGTCTGACTGGCATCTGACTGACTGACTGACTGGCATCTGACTGACTGACTGACTGACTGACTGGCATCTGACTGGCATCTGACTGACTGACTGGCATCTGACTGACTGACTGACTGACTGACTGGCATCTGACTGGCATCTGACTGGCATCTGACTGACTGACTGGCATCTGACTGGCATCTGACTGACTGACTGACGGACTGGCATCTGACTGGCATCTGACTGGCATCTGACTGACTGACTGACTGGCATCTGACTGGCATCTGACTGACTGACTGACTGACTGGCATCTGACTGGCATCTGACTGACTGACTGACTGACTGGCATCTGACTGACTGACTGACTGACTGACTGACTGACTGACTGGCATCTGACTGGCATCTGGCTGGCATCTGACTGACTGACTGGCATCTGACTGGCATCTCACTGACTGACTGGCGTCTGACTGGCATCTGACTGACTGACTGACTGACTGGCATCTGACTGACTGACTGACTGACTGACTGGCATCTGACTGACTGACTGACTGACTGACTGGCATCTGACTGGCATCTGACTGACTGACTGGCATCTGACTGGCATCTCACTGACTGACTGGCGTCTGACTGGCATCTGACTGACTGACTGACTGACTGGCATCTGACTGACTGACTGACTGACTGGCATCTGACTGACTGACTGACTGACTGGCATCTGACTGACTGACTGACTGACTGACTGACTGACTGGCATCTGACTGGCATCTGACTGACTGACTGACTGACTGACTGGCATCTGACTGGCATCTGAATGACTGACTGACTGACTGACTGGCATCTGACTGGCATCTGACTGACTGACTGACTGACTGACTGGCATCTGACTGGCATCTGACTGACTGACTGACTGGCATCTGACTGGCATCTGACTGACTGACTGACTGGCATCTGACTGGCATCTGACTGACTGAATGACTGACTGACTGACTGGCATCTGACTGGCATCTGACTGACTGACTGACTGGCATCTGACTGGCATCTGACTGACTGACTGACTGACTGGCATCTGACTGACTGGCATCTGACTGACTGACTGACTGACTGGCATCTGACTGACTGACTGACTGACTGACTGGCATCTGACTGACTGACTGGCATCTGACTGACTGACTGACTGGCATCTGACTGACTGGCATCTGACTGACTGGCATCTGACTGACTGACTGACTGGCATCTGACTGACTGACTGACTGGCATCTGACTGACTGGCATCTGACTGACTGACTGGCATCTGACTGACTGACTGACTGGCATCTGACTGACTGACTGACTGGCATCTGACTGACTGACTGACTGGCATCTGACTGACTAACTGACTGACTGACTGGCATCTGACTGACTAACTGACTGACTGACTGGCATCTGACTGACTGACTGACTGACTGACTGGCATCTGACTGGCATCTGACTGACTGACTGACTGGCATCTGACTGACTGACTGACTGACTGGCATCTGACTGACTGACTGACTGGCATCTGACTGGCATCTGACTGACTGACTGACTGACTGGCATCTGACTGACTGACTGGCATCTGACTGGCATCTGACTGACTGGAATCTGACTGACTGGCATCTGACTGGCATCTGACTGACTGACTGACTGGCATCTGACTGGAATCTGACTGACTGACTGACTGGCATCTGACTGGAATCTGACTGACTGACTGACTGGCATCTGACTGGCATCTGACTGACTGACTGACTGGCATCTGACTGGAATCTGACTGACTGACTGACTGGCATCTGACTGGAATCTGACTGACTGACTGACTGGCATCTGACTGGAATCTGACTGACTGACTGACTGGCATCTGACTGGCATCTGACTGACTGACAGACATCTGACTGACTGACTGACTGGCATCTGACTGACTGACTGGCATCTGACTGGCATCTGACTGACTGGAATCTGACTGACTGACTGACTGGCATCTGACTGGCATCTGACTGACTGACTGACTGACTGACTGGCATCTGACTGGCATCTGAATGACTGACTGACTGACTGACTGGCATCTGACTGGCATCTGAATGACTGACTGACTGACTGGCATCTGACTGACTGACTGACTGACTGACTGGCATCTGACTGACTGGCATCTGACTGACTGACTGACTGACTGGCATCTGAGTGACTGACTGACTGACTGGCATCTGACTGACTGACTGGCATCTGACTGACTGACTGACTGGCATCTGACTGACTGGCATCTGACTGACTGGCATCTGACTGACTGACTGGCATCTGACTGACTGACTGACTGGCATCTGACTGACTGGCATCTGACTGACTGACTGGCATCTGACTGACTGACTGACTGGCATCTGACTGACTGACTGACTGGCATCTGACTGACTGACTGACTGACTGACTGGCATCTGACTGGCATCTGACTGACTGACTGACTGGCATCTGACTGGCATCTGACTGACTGACTGACTGGCATCTGACTGACTGACTGGCATCTGACTGACTGACTGACTGGCATCTGACTGACTGACTGACTGGCATCTGACTGGCATCTGACTGACTGACTGACTGGCATCTGACTGGAATCTGACTGACTGACTGACTGGCATCTGACTGGAATCTGACTGACTGACTGACTGGCATCTGACTGGAATCTGACTGACTGACTGACTGGCATCTGACTGGCATCTGACTGACTGACAGACATCTGACTGACTGACTGACTGGCATCTGACTGACTGACTGACTGGCATCTGACTGGCATCTGACTGACTGACTGACTGACTGGCATCTGACTGGCATCTGACTGACTGACTGACTGACTGGCATCTGACTGACTGACTGACTGACTGACTGACTGACTGACTGGCATCTGACTGGCATCTGGCTGGCATCTGACTGACTGACTGGCATCTGACTGGCATCTCACTGACTGACTGGCGTCTGACTGGCATCTGACTGACTGACTGACTGACTGGCATCTGACTGACTGACTGACTGACTGACTGGCATCTGACTGACTGACTGACTGACTGGCATCTGACTGGCATCTGACTGACTGACTGGCATCTGACTGGCATCTCACTGACTGACTGGCGTCTGACTGGCATCTGACTGACTGACTGACTGACTGGCATCTGACTGACTGACTGACTGACTGGCATCTGACTGACTGACTGACTGACTGGCATCTGACTGACTGACTGACTGACTGACTGACTGACTGGCATCTGACTGGCATCTGACTGACTGACTGACTGACTGACTGGCATCTGACTGGCATCTGAATGACTGACTGACTGACTGACTGGCATCTGACTGGCATCTGACTGACTGACTGACTGACTGACTGGCATCTGACTGGCATCTGACTGACTGACTGACTGGCATCTGACTGGCATCTGACTGACTGACTGACTGGCATCTGACTGGCATCTGACTGACTGACTGACTGACTGGCATCTGACTGACTGGCATCTGACTGACTGACTGACTGACTGGCATCTGACTGACTGACTGACTGACTGGCATCTGACTGACTGACTGGCATCTGACTGACTGACTGACTGGCATCTGACTGACTGGCATCTGACTGACTGGCATCTGACTGACTGACTGACTGGCATCTGACTGACTGACTGACTGGCATCTGACTGACTGGCATCTGACTGACTGACTGGCATCTGACTGACTGACTGACTGGCATCTGACTGACTGACTGACTGGCATCTGACTGACTGACTGACTGGCATCTGACTGACTAACTGACTGACTGACTGGCATCTGACTGACTGACTGACTGACTGACTGGCATCTGACTGGCATCTGACTGACTGACTGACTGGCATCTGACTGGCATCTGACTGACTGACTGACTGGCATCTGACTGACTGACTGGCATCTGACTGACTGACTGACTGGCATCTGACTGACTGACTGACTGGCATCTGACTGGCATCTGACTGACTGACTGACTGGCATCTGACTGGAATCTGACTGACTGACTGACTGGCATCTGACTGGAATCTGACTGACTGACTGACTGGCATCTGACTGGAATCTGACTGACTGACTGACTGGCATCTGACTGGCATCTGACTGACTGACAGACATCTGACTGACTGACTGACTGGCATCTGACTGACTGACTGGCATCTGACTGGCATCTGACTGACTGGAATCTGACTGACTGACTGACTGGCATCTGACTGGCATCTGACTGACTGACTGACTGACTGGCATCTGACTAGCATCTGACTGACTGACTGACTGGCATCTGACTGGCATCTGACTGACTGACTGACTGACTGGCATCTGACTGGCATCTGACTGGCATCTGACTGACTGACTGACTGGCATCTGACTGGCATCTGACTGACTGACTGACTGACTGGCATCTGACTGACTGACTGGCATCTGACTGGCATCTGACTGACTGGAATCTGACTGACTGACTGACTGGCATCTGACTGGCATCTGACTGACTGACTGACTGGCATCTGACTGGCATCTGACTGACTGACTGACTGACTGACTGACTGGCATCTGACTGACTGACTGGCATCTGACTGGCATCTGACTGACTGGAATCTGACTGACTGACTGACTGGCATCTGACTGGCATCTGACTGACTGACTGACTGACTGACTGACTGACTGGCATCTGACTGGCATCTGACTGACTGACTGACTGACTGACTGGCATCTGACTGGCATCTGAATGACTGACTGACTGACTGACTGGCATCTGACTGGCATCTGACTGACTGACTGACTGACTGACTGGCATCTGACTGGCATCTGACTGACTGACTGACTGGCATCTGACTGGCATCTGACTGACTGACTGACTGGCATCTGACTGGCATCTGACTGACTGACTGACTGGCATCTGACTGGCATCTGACTGGCATCTGACTGACTGACTGGCATCTGACTGGCATCTGACTGACTGGAATCTGACTGACTGACTGACTGGCATCTGACTGGCATCTGACTGACTGACTGACTGGCATCTGACTGGAATCTGACTGACTGACTGACTGGCATCTGACTGGCATCTGACTGACTGACTGACTGGCATCTGACTGGAATCTGACTGACTGACTGACTGGCATCTGACTGGAATCTGACTGACTGACTGACTGGCATCTGACTGGAATCTGACTGACTGACTGACTGGCATCTGACTGGCATCTGACTGACTGACAGACATCTGACTGACTGACTGACTGGCATCTGACTGACTGACTGGCATCTGACTGGCATCTGACTGACTGGAATCTGACTGACTGACTGACTGGCATCTGACTGGCATCTGACTGACTGACTGACTGACTGGCATCTGACTGGCATCTGACTGGCATCTGACTGACTGACTGACTGGCATCTGACTGGCATCTGACTGACTGACTGACTGACTGGCATCTGACTGGCATCTGACTGACTGACTGACTGGCATCTGACTGGCATCTGACTGACTGACTGACTGACTGGCATCTGACTGACTGACTGGCATCTGACTGGCATCTGACTGACTGGAATCTGACTGACTGACTGACTGGCATCTGACTGGCATCTGACTGACTGACTGACTGACTGGCATCTGACTGACTGACTGGCATCTGACTGGCATCTGACTGACTGGAATCTGACTGGCATCTGACTGACTGGAATCTGACTGACTGACTGACTGGCATCTGACTGGCATCTGACTGACTGACTGACTGGCATCTGACTGGCATCTGACTGACTGACTGACTGACTGACTGACTGGCATCTGACTGACTGACTGGCATCTGACTGGCATCTGACTGACTGGAATCTGACTGACTGACTGACTGGCATCTGACTGGCATCTGACTGACTGACTGACTGACTGACTGGCATCTGACTGGCATCTGACTGACTGACTGACTGACTGACTGGCATCTGACTGGCATCTGAATGACTGACTGACTGACTGACTGGCATCTGACTGGCATCTGACTGACTGACTGACTGACTGACTGACTGGCATCTGACTGGCATCTGACTGACTGACTGACTGGCATCTGACTGGCATCTGACTGACTGACTGACTGGCATCTGACTGGCATCTGACTGACTGAATGACTGACTGACTGACTGGCATCTGACTGGCATCTGACTGACTGACTGGCATCTGACTGGCATCTGACTGACTGGAATCTGACTGACTGACTGACTGGCATCTGACTGGCATCTGACTGACTGACTGACTGGCATCTGACTGATCTGACTGACTGGCATCTGACTGGCATCTGACTGACTGACTGACTGGCATCTGACTGAATCTGACTGACTGACTGACTGCATCTGACTGCATCTGACTGACTGACTGACTGCATCTGACTGGCATCTGACTGTACTGGAATCTGACTGGCAGTCTGACTGACCTGGCATCTGACTGCATCTGACTGACTGACTGACTTGGCATCTGACTGGAATCTGACTGACTGCATCTGACTGGCATCTACTGACCTGACTGACTGGCATCTGTACTGGAATCTGTCTGACTGACTGGCCTGACTGATCTGGACTCTGGCATCTGGATTGACTGACTGACTGGCAT
>JALJEH010000057.1:15000-65000 GCA_023631565.1 Gymnocephalus cernua | reverse complement strand
AGAGCCTTTGCTCTGCCCGGGCCACTGTGCACCGTGCTGTCCACAAGACCAGCAGGGAAATCCTCTCTCTCCTCCCCCAGGTCGTTCGCCTTCCAGCAGAGGAGGACTTCCCTCAAGTTGGCAGCGTTGACGGCTGCCACGTCTGTGTCCCTAACGATTATATAAGTCAGATCAGGACAGAAACAGCACTGTTAATACGTTATAACATAGCATACATTAACGTACTGTAACATTACTGCTAACGCTCGCAGCTTAGCTGATGTATATTGTATACACATACGAGATCACACACACACACATCTAATGCTAAAATGTCTCCAGTGAGGACGATAGTTAAACACAGTAAACAGTATACCACAACACATGTAACGTTAGCTAGCTAGGTTATCACGTATTTGCCAGTGGTTAAACCAAAGAGTACCGGTAACTTCTAGCTATACTCGTTGGTTAAACTGTGCCGCTGTTAGCTAGCTAAGGTTAGCTAAAGCTAGCTTGATAGCACGTGAAATTACGGTACATATAAACGTTATAATTCGCGGTAAAAAAATCATCACCGATTGCAAAATTAACCACATATACATAAACAGGTGGCTTATATTTTATACAAGTACAGCAAAAGATGAATGTTCAACTTACATTTGTGTTGTTCGGTCGGTTTTGCTGTCGCGTAGAAGTCCGCCATTATCCAAATTTTTTCAGTTTTTGTTAGCTCCGCCCCTTCCGCTACGTAGCCAAGATGGCGACCGTTGAGTGTGTTGAGTGTGCATCGATGCACACTCAACTTTCTGACCGTTTTGAGTGCACCATCCGGGTATTTGCAGTGCACTGCATTTACCACACTTCGACAAGTTACACTTTGAGTGCACTCAAATAGTTAGTATAAGTACAGAAGTGCGCGGTTTGGGACACACCTTATGGCTTTTTTCGACATGCTATACTATGACTTTTTTCCGACAAACTATACTATTACTGTTTTCGACATGCTATACTATGGCTTTTTTCGACATACTATACTATTACTTTTTTCGACATACTATACTATGACTTTTTTCGACATGCTATACTATGGCTTTTTTCGACATACTATACTATGACTTTTTTCGACATACTATACTATGACTTTTTTCGACATGCTATACTATGACTTTTTTTCGACATACTATACTATTACTTTTTTCGACATGCTATACTATGACTTTTTTCGACATACTATACTATGGCTTTTTTCGACATACTATACTATTACTTTTTTCGACATACTATACTATGGCTTTTTTCGACATACTATACTATTACTTTTTTTCGACATACTATACTATTACTTTTTTCGACATGCTATACTATGACTTTTTTCGACATACTATACTATGGCTTTTTTCGACATACTATACTATTACTTTTTTCGACATGCTATACTATGGCTTTTTTCGACATACTATACTATTACTTTTTTTCGACATACTATACTATTACTTTTTTGACATGCTATACTATGACTTTTTTCGACATACTATACTATGGCTTTTTTCGACATACTATACTATTACTTTTTTTCGACGTACTATACTATTACTTTTTTCGACGTGCTATACTATGACTTTTTTCGACATACTATACTATTACTTTTTTCGACATACTATACTATGGCTTTTTTCGACATACTATACTATGACTTTTTTCGACATGCTATACTATGACTTTTTTCGACATACTATACTATGGCTTTTTTCGACATACTATACTATTACTTTTTACGACATACTATACTATTGCTTTTTTCGACATACTATACTATTACCTTTTTCGACATACTATACTATGGCTTTTTTCGACATACTATACTATTACTTTTTTCCTACATACTATACTATGACTTTTTTCCGACATACTATACTATGGCTTTTTTCGACATACTATACTATGACTTTTTTCGACATACTATACTATGGCTTTTTTTCGACATACTATACTATTACTTTTTTCCGACATACTATACTATGGCTTTTTTCGACATACTTTACTATTACTTTTTTCGACATACTATACTATGGCTTTTTTTTGACATACTATACTATTACTTTTTTCGACATACTATACTATGGCTTTTTTCGACATACTATACTATTACTTTTTTCAACATACTATACTATGGCTTTTTTCGACATACTATACTATTACTTTTTTCCGACATACTATACTATGACTTTTTCCGACATACTATACTATGACTTTTTTCGACATACTATGACTTTTTTCGACATGCTATACTTTGACTTTTTTTGACATACTATACTATGACTTTTTTCCGACATACTATACTATGACTTTTTTCCGACATACTATACTATGGCTTTTTTCGACATACTATACTATGACTTTTTTCGACATACTATACTATGACTTTTTTCGACATACTATACTATGACTTTTTTTCGACCTACTATACTATGACTTTTTTCGACATACTATACTATTACTTTTTCCGACATACTATACTATGACTTTTTTCGACATACTATACTATGGCTTTTTTCGAAATACTATACTATCACTTTTTTCGACATACTATACTATTACTTTGTTCGACATACTATACTATGGCTTTTTTTCGACATACTATACTATTACTTTTTTCGACATACTATACTATGGCTTTTTTTCGACATACTATACTATTACTTTTTTCGACATACTATGACTTTTTTCGACATGCTATACTTTGACTTTTTTTGACATACTATACTATGACTTTTTTCCGACATACTATACTATGGCTTTTTTCGACATACTATACTATGACTTTTTTCGACATACTATAATATTACTTTTTTCGACATACTATACTATGACTTTTTTTCGACCTACTATACTATGACTTTTTTTTGACCTACTATACTATGACTTTTTTTGACATACTATACTATTACTTTTTTCGACATACTATACTATGCCTTTTTCGACATGCTATACTATGACCTTTTTCGACATGCTATACTATGACTTTTTTCGACATACTATACTATTGCTTTTTCGACATACTATACTATTACTTTTTTCGACATACTATACATATGGCTTTTTTCGACATACTATACTATTACTTTTTTCGACATACTATACTATGGCTTTTTTCGACATACTATACTATTACTTTTTTCAACATACTATACTATGGCTTTTTTTGACATACTATACTATGACTTTTTTTCGACATACTATACTATTACTTTTTTCGACATACTATACTATGACTTTTTTCGACATGCAATACTATGGCTTTTTTCGACATGCTATACTATGACTTTTTTCGACATACTATACTATTACTTTTTTCGACATGCTATACTATGACTTTTTTCGACATACTATACTATGGCTTTTTTCGACATACTATACTATAACTTTTTTCGACATGCTATACTATGACTTTTTTCGACATACTATACTATGGCTTTTTTCCACATACTATACTATTACTTTTTTTCGACGTACTATACTATTAGTTTTTTCGACATGCTATACTATGACTTTTTTCGACATACTATACTATTACTTTTTTCGACATACTATACTATGGCTTTTTTCGACATACTATACTATGACTTTTTTCGACATACTATACTATTACTTTTTTTCGACATACTATACTATTACTTTTTTCGACATGCTATAGTATGACTTTTTTCGACATACTATACTATGGCTTTTTTCGACATGCTATACTATGACTTTTTTCGACATGCTATACTATGGCTTTTTTCGACATACTATACTATTACTTTTTTCGACATGCTATACTATGGCTTTTTTCGACATACTATACTATTACTTTTTTTCGACATACTATACTATTACTTTTTTCGACATACTATACTATTACCTTTTTCGACATACTATACTATGACTTTTTTCGACATACTATACTATGGCTTTTTTCGACATACTTTACTATTACTTTTTTCGACATACTATACTATGGCTTTTTTTTGACATACTATACTATTACTTTTTTCGACATACTATACTATGGCTTTTTTCGACATACTATACTATTACTTTTTTCAACATACTATACTATGGCTTTTTTCGACATACTATACTATTACTTTTTTCCGACATACTATACTATGACTTTTTCCGACATACTATACTATGACTTTTTCCGACATACTATGACTTTTTTCGACATGCTATACTTTGACTTTTTTTGACATACTATACTATGACTTTTTTCCGACATACTATACTATGACTTTTTTCCGACATACTATACTATGGCTTTTTTCGACATACTATACTATGACTTTTTTCGACATACTATACTATGACTTTTTTCGACATACTATACTATGACTTTTTTTCGACCTACTATACTATGACTTTTTTCGACATACTATACTATTACTTTTTCCGACATACTATACTATGCCTTTTTCGACATGCTATACTATGACTTTTTTCGACATGCTATACTATGACTTTTTTCGACATACTATACTATTGCTTTTTCGACATACTATACTATGACTTTTTTCGACATACTATACCATTACTTTTTTTCGACATACTATACTATTACTTTTTTCAACATGCTATACTGTGACTTTTTTTGACATACTATACTATGGCTTTTTTCGACATACTATACTATGACTTTTTTCGACATACTATACTATTACTTTTTTTCGACATACTATACTATTACTTTTTTCGACATGCTATAGTATGACTTTTTTCGACATACTATACTATGGCTTTTTTCGACATGCTATACTATGACTTTTTTCGACATGCTATACTATGGCTTTTTTCGACATACTATACTATTACTTTTTTCGACATGCTATACTATGGCTTTTTTCGACATACTATACTATTACTTTTTTTCGACATACTATACTATTACTTTTTTCGACATACTATACTATTACCTTTTTCGACATACTATACTATGACTTTTTTCGACATACTATACTATGGCTTTTTTCGACATACTTTACTATTACTTTTTTCGACATACTATACTCTGGCTTTTTTTTGACATACTATACTATTACTTTTTTCGACATACTATACTATGGCTTTTTTCGACATACTATACTATTACTTTTTTCAACATACTATACTATGGCTTTTTTCGACATACTATACTATTACTTTTTTCCGACATACTATACTATGACTTTTTCCGACATACTATACTATGACTTTTTCCGACATACTATGACTTTTTTCGACATGCTATACTTTGACTTTTTTTGACATACTATACTATGACTTTTTTCCGACATACTATACTATGACTTTTTTCCGACATACTATACTATGGCTTTTTTCGACATACTATACTATGACTTTTTTCGACATACTATACTATGACTTTTTTCGACATACTATACTATGACTTTTTTTCGACCTACTATACTATGACTTTTTTCGACATGCTATACTATGACTTTTTTCGACATGCTATACTATGGCTTTTTTCGACATACTATACTATTACTTTTTTCGACATGCTATACTATGGCTTTTTTCGACATACTATACTATTACTTTTTTTCGACATACTATACTATTACTTTTTTCGACATACTATACTATTACCTTTTTCGACATACTATACTATGACTTTTTTCGACATACTATACTATGGCTTTTTTCGACATACTTTACTATTACTTTTTTCGACATACTATACTATGGCTTTTTTTTGACATACTATACTATTACTTTTTTCGACATACTATACTATGGCTTTTTTCGACATACTATACTATTACTTTTTTCAACATACTATACTATGGCTTTTTTCGACATACTATACTATTACTTTTTTCCGACATACTATACTATGACTTTTTCCGACATACTATACTATGACTTTTTCCGACATACTATGACTTTTTTCGACATGCTATACTTTGACTTTTTTTGACATACTATACTATGACTTTTTTCCGACATACTATACTATGACTTTTTTCCGACATACTATACTATGGCTTTTTTCGACATACTATACTATGACTTTTTTCGACATACTATACTATGACTTTTTTCGACATACTATACTATGACTTTTTTTCGACCTACTATACTATGACTTTTTTCGACATACTATACTATTACTTTTTCCGACATACTATACTATGCCTTTTTCGACATGCTATACTATGACTTTTTTCGACATGCTATACTATGACTTTTTTCGACATACTATACTATTGCTTTTTCGACATACTATACTATGACTTTTTTCGACATACTATACCATTACTTTTTTTCGACATACTATACTATTACTTTTTTCAACATGCTATACTGTGACTTTTTTTGACATACTATACTATGGCTTTTTTCGACATACTATACTATTACTTTTTTTCGACGTACTATACTATTACTTTTTTCGACATACTATCCTATGACTTTTTTTGACATACTATATTATTACTTTTTTCGTCATACTATACTATCACTTTTTTTGACATACTATACTATGACCTTTTTCGACATACTATACTATTGCTTTTTCGACATACTATACTATTACTTTTTTCGACATACTATACTATGGCTTTTTTCGACATACTATACTATGGCTTTTTTCGAAATACTATACTATCACTTTTTTCGACATACTATACTATTACTTTGTTCGACATACTATACTATGGCTTTTTTTCGACATACTATACTATTACTTTTTTCGACATACTATACTATGGCTTTTTTTCGACATACTATACTATTACTTTTTTCGACATACTATGACTTTTTTCGACATGCTATACTTTGACTTTTTTTGACATACTATACTATGACTTTTTTCCGACATAATATACTATGACTTTTTTCCGACATACTATACTATGGCTTTTTTCGACATACTATACTATGACTTTTTTCGACATACTATAATATTACTTTTTTCGACATACTATACTATGACTTTTTTTCGACCTACTATACTATGACTTTTTTTCGACCTACTATACTATGACTTTTTTCGACACATTATACTATTACTTTTTTCGACATACTCTACTATGCCTTTTTCGACATGCTATACTATTACTTTTTTTGACATACTATACTATGACCTTTTTCGACATACTATACTATTGCTTTTTCGACATACTGTACTATGGCTTTTTTCGACATACTATACTATGGCTTTTTTTCGACATACTATACTATTACTTTTTTCGACATACTATACTATGGCTTTTTTTCGACATACTATACTATTACTTTTTTCGACATACTATGACTTTTTTCGACATGCTATACTTTGACTTTTTTTGACATACTATACTATGACTTTTTTCCGACATAATATACTATGACTTTTTTCCGACATACTATACTATGGCTTTTTTCGACATACTATACTATGACTTTTTTCGACATACTATAATATTACTTTTTTCGACATACTATACTATGACTTTTTTTCGACCTACTATACTATGACTTTTTTTCGACCTACTATACTATGACTTTTTTCGACATACTATACTATTACTTTTTTCGACATACTATACTATGCCTTTTTCGACATGCTATACTATGACCTTTTTCGACATGCTATACTATGACTTTTTTCGACATACTATACTATTGCTTTTTCGACATACTATACTATTACTTTTTTCGACATACTATACATATGGCTTTTTTCGACATACTATACTATTACTTTTTTCGACATACTATACTATGGCTTTTTTCGACATACTATACTATTACTTTTTTCAACATACTATACTATGGCTTTTTTTGACATACTATACTATGACTTTTTTTCGACATACTATACTATTACTTTTTTCGACATACTATACTATAACTTTTTTCGACATGCAATACTATGGCTTTTTTCGACATGCTATACTATGACTTTTTTCGACATACTATACTATTACTTTTTTCGACATGCTATACTATGACTTTTTTCGACATACTATACTATGGCTTTTTTCGACATACTATACTATAACTTTTTTCGACATGCTATACTATGACTTTTTTCGACATACTATACTATGGCTTTTTTCCACATACTATACTATTACTTTTTTTCGACGTACTATACTATTAGTTTTTTCGACATGCTATACTATGACTTTTTTCGACATACTATACTATTACTTTTTTCGACATACTATACTATGGCTTTTTTCGACATACTATACTATGACTTTTTTCGACATACTATACTATTACTTTTTTTCGACATACTATACTATTACTTTTTTCGACATGCTATAGTATGACTTTTTTCGACATACTGTACTATGGCTTTTTTCGACATACTATACTATTACTTTTTTCGACATGCTATACTATGACTTTTTTCGACATACTATACTATGGCTTTTTTCGACATACTATACTATGACTTTTTTCGACATGCTATACTATGACTTTTTTCGACATACTATACTATGGCTTTTTTCGACATACTATACTATTACTTTTATTCGACGTACTATACTATTACTTTTTTTGACATGCTATACTATGACTTTTTTCGACATACTATACTATGACTTTTTTCGACATACTATACTATGGCTTTTTTCGACATACTATACTATTACTTTTTTCGACATGCTATACTATGGCTTTTTTCGACATACTATACTATTACTTTTTTTCGACATACTATACTATTACTTTTTTCAACATGCTATACTATGACTTTTTTCGACATACTATACTATGGCTTTTTTCGACATACTATACTATTACTTTTTTTCGACGTACTATACTATGACTTTTTTCAACATGCTATACTATGACTTTTTTCGACATACTATACTATTACTTTTTTCGACATACTATACTCTGGCTTTTTTCGACATACTATACTATTACTTTTTTCGACATACTATACTATTACTTTTTTCGACATGCTATACTATTACTTTTTTCGACATACTATACTATGGCTTTTTTCGACATACTATACTATGGCTTTTTTCGACATACTATACTATTACTTTTTTTCGACATACTATACTATTACTTTTTTTGACATGCTATACTATGACTTTTTTCGACATGCTATACTATGGCTTTTTTCGACATACTATACTATTACTTTTTTTCGACATACTATACTATGACTTTTTTCAACATGCTATACTATGGCTTTTTTCGACATACTATACTATTACTTTTTTCGACATACTATACTATTACCTTTTTCGACATACTATACTATGACTTTTTTCGACATACTATACTATGGCTTTTTTCGACATACTTTACTATTACTTTTTTCGACATACTATACTATGGCTTTTTTTTGACATACTATACTATTACTTTTTTTGACATACTATACTATGGCTTTTTTCGACATACTATACTATTACTTTTTTCAACATACTATACTATGGCTTTTTTCGACATACTATGACTTTTTTCGACATGCTATACTTTGACTTTTTTTGACATACTATACTATGACTTTTTTCCGACATACTATACTATGACTTTTTTCCGACATACTATACTATGGCTTTTTTCGACATACTATACTATGACTTTTTTCGACATACTATACTATGACTTTTTTCGACATACTATACTATGACTTTTTTTCGACCTACTATACTATGACTTTTTTCGACATACTATACTATTACTTTTTCCGACATACTATACTATGCCTTTTTCGACATGCTATACTATGACTTTTTTCGACATGCTATACTATGACTTTTTTCGACATACTATACTATTGCTTTTTCGACATACTATACTATGACTTTTTTCGACATACTATACCATTACTTTTTTTCGACATACTATACTATTACTTTTTTCAACATGCTATACTGTGACTTTTTTTGACATACTATACTATGGCTTTTTTCGACATACTATACTATTACTTTTTTTCGACGTACTATACTATTACTTTTTTCGACATACTATCCTATGACTTTTTTTGACATACTATACTATTACTTTTTTCGTCATACTATACTATCACTTTTTTTGACATACTATACTATGACCTTTTTCGACATACTATACTATTGCTTTTTCGACATACTATACTATTACTTTTTTCGACATACTATACTATGGCTTTTTTCGACATACTATACTATGGCTTTTTTCGAAATACTATACTATCACTTTTTTCGACATACTATACTATTACTTTGTTCGACATACTATACTATGGCTTTTTTTCGACATACTATACTATTACTTTTTTCGACATACTATACTATGGCTTTTTTTCGACATACTATACTATTACTTTTTTCGACATACTATGACTTTTTTCGACATGCTATACTTTGACTTTTTTTGACATACTATACTATGACTTTTTTCCGACATAATATACTATGACTTTTTTCCGACATACTATACTATGGCTTTTTTCGACATACTATACTATGACTTTTTTCGACATACTATAATATTACTTTTTTCGACATACTATACTATGACTTTTTTTCGACCTACTATACTATGACTTTTTTTCGACCTACTATACTATGACTTTTTTCGACATATTATACTATGACTTTTTTCGACATACTATACTATGGCCTTTTTCGACATGCTATACTATTACTTTTTTTGACATACTATACTATGACCTTTTTCGACATACTATACTATTGCTTTTTCGACATACTATACTATGGCTTTTTTCGACATACTATACTATGGCTTTTTTTCGACATACTATACTATTACTTTTTTCGACATACTATACTATGGCTTTTTTTCGACATACTATACTATTACTTTTTTCGACATACTATGACTTTTTTCAACATGCTATACTTTGACTTTTTTTGACATACTATACTATGACTTTTTTCCGACATAATATACTATGACTTTTTTCCGACATACTATACTATGGCTTTTTTCGACATACTATACTATGACTTTTTTCGACATACTATAATATTACTTTTTTCGACATACTATACTATGACTTTTTTTCGACCTACTATACTATGACTTTTTTTCGACCTACTATACTATGACTTTTTTCGACATACTATACTATTACTTTTTTCGACATACTATACTATGCCTTTTTCGACATGCTATACTATGACCTTTTTCGACATGCTATACTATGACTTTTTTCGACATACTATACTATTGCTTTTTCGACATACTATACTATTACTTTTTTCGACATACTATACATATGGCTTTTTTCGACATACTATACTATTACTTTTTTCGACATACTATACTATGGCTTTTTTCGACATACTATACTATTACTTTTTTCAACATACTATACTATGGCTTTTTTTGACATACTATACTATGACTTTTTTTCGACATACTATACTATTACTTTTTTTCGACATACTATACTATAACTTTTTTCGACATGCAATACTATGGCTTTTTTCGACATGCTATACTATGACTTTTTTCGACATACTATACTATTACTTTTTTCGACATGCTATACTATGACTTTTTTCGACATACTATACTATGGCTTTTTTCGACATACAATACTATAACTTTTTTCGACATGCTATACTATGACTTTTTTCGACATACTATACTATGGCTTTTTTCCACATACTATACTATTACTTTTTTTCGACGTACTATACTATTAGTTTTTTCGACATGCTATACTATGACTTTTTTCGACATACTATACTATTACTTTTTTCGACATACTATACTATGGCTTTTTTCGACATACTATACTATGACTTTTTTCGACATACTATACTATTACTTTTTTTCGACATACTATACTATTACTTTTTTCGACATGCTATAGTATGACTTTTTTCGACATACTGTACTATGGCTTTTTTCGACATACTATACTATTACTTTTTTCGACATGCTATACTATGACTTTTTTCGACATACTATACTATGGCTTTTTTCGACATACTATACTATGACTTTTTTCGACATGCTATACTATGACTTTTTTCGACATACTATACTATTACTTTTATTCGACGTACTATACTATTACTTTTTTTGACATGCTATACTATGACTTTTTTCGACATACTATACTATGACTTTTTTCGACATACTATACTATGGCTTTTTTCGACATACTATACTATTACTTTTTTCGACATGCTATACTATGGCTTCTTTCGACATACTATACCATTACTTTTATTCGACGTACTATACTATTACTTTTTTTGACATGCTATACTATGACTTTTTTCGACATACTATACTATGACTTTTTTCGACATACTATACTATGGCTTTTTTCGACATACTATACGATTACTTTTTTCGACATGCTATACTATGGCTTTTTTCGACATACTATACTATTACTTTTTTTCGACATACTATACTATTACTTTTTTCAACATGCTATACTATGACTTTTTTCGACATACTATACTATGGCTTTTTTCGACATACTATACTATTACTTTTTTTCGACGTACTATACTATGACTTTTTTCAACATGCTATACTATGACTTTTTTCGACATACTATACTATTACTTTTTTCGACATACTATACTCTGGCTTTTTTCGACATACTATACTATTACTTTTTTCGACATACTATACTATTACTTTTTTCGACATGCTATACTATTACTTTTTTTGACATGCTATACTATGACTTTTTTCGACATGCTATACTATGGCTTTTTTCGACATACTATACTATTACTTTTTTTCGACATACTATACTATTACTTTTTTTGACATGCTATACTATGACTTTTTTCGACATGCTATACTATGGCTTTTTTCGACATACTATACTATTACTTTTTTTCGACATACTATACTATGACTTTTTTCAACATGCTATACTATGGCTTTTTTCGACATACTATACTATTACTTTTTTCGACATGCTATACTCTGGCTTTTTTCGACATACTATACTATTACTTTTTTTCGACATACTATACTATTACTTTTTTCAACATGCTATACTATGACTTTTTTCGACATACTATACTATGGCTTTTTTCGACATACTATACTATTACTTTTTTTCGACGTACTATACTATGACTTTTTTCAACATGCTATACTATGACTTTTTTCGACATACTATACTATTAGTTTTTTCGACATACTATACTCTGGCTTTTTTCGACATACTATACTATTACTTTTTTCGACATACTATACTATTACTTTTTTCGACATGCTATACTATTACTTTTTTCGACATACTATACTATGGCTTTTTTCGACATACTATACTATGGCTTTTTTCGACATACTATACTATTACTTTTTTTCGACATACTATACTATTACTTTTTTTGACATGCTATACTATGACTTTTTTCGACATACTATACTATGGCTTTTTTCGACATGCTATACTATGACTTTTTTCGACATACTATACTATGGCTTTTTTCGACATACTATACTATTACTTTTTTTCGACATACTATACTATTACTTTTTTTGACATGCTATACTATGACTTTTTTCGACATACTATACTATTACTTTTTTCGACATGCTATACTATGACTTTTTTCGACATACTATACTATGACTTTTTTCGACATGCTATACTATGACTTTTTTCGACATACTATACTATGGCTTTTTTCGACATACTATACTATTACTTTTTACGACATACTATACTATTGCTTTTTTCGACATACTATACTATTACCTTTTTCGACATACTATACTATGGCTTTTTTCGACATACTATACTATTACTTTTTTCGACATACTATACTATGGCTTTTTTCGACATACTATACTATTACTTTTTTCAACATACTATACTATGGCTTTTTTCGACATACTATACTATTACTTTTTTCCTACATACTGTACTATGACTTTTTTTCGACATACTATACTATTACTTTTTTCGACATACTATACTATGGCTTTTTTCGACATACTATACTATTACTTTTTTTCGACATACTATACTATTACTTTTCTCGACATGCTATACTATGACTTTTTTCGACATACTATACTATGGCTTTTTTCGACATACTATACTATTACTTTTTTCGACATGCTATACTATGGCTTTTTTCGACATACTATACTATTACTTTTTTTCGACATACTATACTATTACTTTTTTGACATGCAATACTATGACTTTTTTCGACATACTATACTATGGCTTTTTTCGACATACTATACTATTACTTTTTTTCGACGTACTATACTATTACTTTTTTCGACGTGCTATACTATGACTTTTTTCGACATACTATACTATTACTTTTTTCGACATACTATACTATGGCTTTTTTCGACATACTATACTATGACTTTTTTCGACATGCTATACTATGACTTTTTTCGACATACTATACTATGGCTTTTTTCGACATACTATACTATTACTTATTTCGACATACTATACTATGGCTTTTTTCGACATACTATACTATTACTTTTTTTCGACATACTATACTATGGCTTTTTTCGACATACTATACTATGACTTTTTTCGACATACTATACTATTACTTTTTTCGTCATACTATACTATCACTTATTTTGACATACTATACTATGGCTTTTTTCGACATACTTTACTATGACTTTTTTCGACATACTATACTATGACTTTTTTCGACATACTATACTATGACTTTTTTTCGACCTGCTATACTATGACTTTTTTCGACATACTATACTATTACTTTTTTCGACATACTATACTATGCCTTTTTCGACATGCTATACTATGGCTTTTTTCGACATACTATAGTATTACTTATTTCGACATACTATACTATGGCTTTTTTCGACATGCTATACTATGGCTTTTTTCAACATACTATACTATTACTTTTTTCGACATACTATACTATGGCTTTTTTCGACATACTATACTATTACTTTTTTCAACATACTATACTATGACTTTTTTCGACATACTATACTATTACTTTTTTCGTCATACTATACTATGGCTTTTTTCGACATACTTTACTATTACTTTTTTCGACATACTATACTATGGCTTTTTTTCGACATACTATACTATTACTTTTTTCCGACATACTATACTATGGCTTTTTTCGACATAATTTACTATTACTTTTTTCGACATACTATGACTTTTTTCGACATGCTATACTATGACTTTTTTCCGACATACTATACTATGACTTTTTTCCGACATACTATACTATGGCTATAGTATGTATAGTATATATAGTATATATGTCGAAAAAAGCCATAGTATAGTATGTCGAAAAAAGTCATAGTATAGCATGTCGAAAAAAGTAATAGTATAGTATGTCGAAAAAAAGTAATAGTATAGTATGTCGAAAAAAGTAATAGTATAGCATGTCGAAAAAAGTCATAGTGTAGCATGTCGAAAAAAGTCATAGTATACTATTTCGACATACTATACTATTGCTTTTTCGACATACTATACTATTACCTTTTTCGACATACTATACTATGGCTTTTTTCGACATACTATACTATTACTTTTTTCGACATACTATACTATGGCTTTTTTCAACATACTATACTATTACTTTTTTCAACATACTATACTATGGCTTTTTTCGACATACTATACTATGACTTTTTTTCGACATACTATACTATTACTTTTTTCGACATACTATACTATGACTTTTTTCGACATGCTATACTATGGCTTTTTTCGACATACTATACTATGACTTTTTTCGACATGCTATACTATGACTTTTTTTGACATGCTATACTATTACTTTTTTCGACATGCTATACTATGACTTTTTTCGACATACTATACTATGACTTTTTTCGACATACTATACTATGGCTTTTTTCGACATACTATACTATTACTTTTTTCGACATGCTATACTATGGCTTTTTTCGACATACTATACTATTACTTTTTTTCGACATACTATACTATTACTTTTTTCGACATGCTATACTATGACTTTTTTCGACATACTATACTATGGCTTTTTTCGACATACTATACTATTACTTTTTTCGACATACTATACTATGACTTTTTTCGACATACTATACTATGGCTTTTTTCGACATACTATACTATTACTTTTTTCGACATGCTATACTATGACTTTTTCCGACATACTATACTATGGCTTTTTTCGACATACTATACTATTACTTTTTTTCGACGTACTATACTATTACTTTTTTCGACGTGCTATACTATGACTTTTTTCGACATACTATACTATTACTTTTTTCGACATACTATACTATGGCTTTTTTCGACATACTATACTATGACTTTTTTCGACATGCTATACTATGACTTTTTTCGACATACTATACTATGGCTTTTTTCGACATACTATACTAATACTTTTTACGACATACTATACTATTGCTTTTTTCGACATACTATACTATTACCTTTTTCGACATACTATACTATGGCTTTTTTCGACATACTATACTATTACTTTTTTCAACATACTATACTATGGCTTTTTTCGACATACTATGACTTTTTTCGACATGCTATACTTTGACTTTTTTTGACATACTATACTATGACTTTTTTCCGACATACTATACTATGACTTTTTTCCGACATACTATACTATGGCTTTTTTCGACATACTATACTATGACTTTTTTCGACATACTATACTATGACTTTTTTCGACATACTATACTATGACTTTTTTTCGACCTACTATACTATGACTTTTTTCGACATACTATACTATTACTTTTTCCGACATACTATACTATGCCTTTTTCGACATGCTATACTATGACTTTTTTCGACATGCTATACTATGACTTTTTTCGACATACTATACTATTGCTTTTTCGACATACTATACTATGACTTTTTTCGACATACTATACCATTACTTTTTTTCGACATACTATACTATTACTTTTTTCAACATGCTATACTGTGACTTTTTTTGACATACTATACTATGGCTTTTTTCGACATACTATACTATTACTTTTTTTCGACGTACTATACTATTACTTTTTTCGACATACTATCCTATGACTTTTTTTGACATACTATACTATTACTTTTTTCGTCATACTATACTATCACTTTTTTTGACATACTATACTATGACCTTTTTCGACATACTATACTATTGCTTTTTCGACATACTATACTATTACTTTTTTCGACATACTATACTATGGCTTTTTTCGACATACTATACTATGGCTTTTTTCGAAATACTATACTATCACTTTTTTCGACATACTATACTATTACTTTGTTCGACATACTATACTATGGCTTTTTTTCGACATACTATACTATTACTTTTTTCGACATACTATACTATGGCTTTTTTTCGACATACTATACTATTACTTTTTTCGACATACTATGACTTTTTTCGACATGCTATACTTTGACTTTTTTTGACATACTATACTATGACTTTTTTCCGACATAATATACTATGACTTTTTTCCGACATACTATACTATGGCTTTTTTCGACATACTATACTATGACTTTTTTCGACATACTATAATATTACTTTTTTCGACATACTATACTATGACTTTTTTTCGACCTACTATACTATGACTTTTTTTCGACCTACTATACTATGACTTTTTTCGACATATTATACTATGACTTTTTTCGACATACTATACTATGGCCTTTTTCGACATGCTATACTATTACTTTTTTTGACATACTATACTATGACCTTTTTCGACATACTATACTATTGCTTTTTCGACATACTATACTATGGCTTTTTTCGACATACTATACTATGGCTTTTTTTCGACATACTATACTATTACTTTTTTCGACATACTATACTATGGCTTTTTTTCGACATACTATACTATTACTTTTTTCGACATACTATGACTTTTTTCAACATGCTATACTTTGACTTTTTTTGACATACTATACTATGACTTTTTTCCGACATAATATACTATGACTTTTTTCCGACATACTATACTATGGCTTTTTTCGACATACTATACTATGACTTTTTTCGACATACTATAATATTACTTTTTTCGACATACTATACTATGACTTTTTTTCGACCTACTATACTATGACTTTTTTTCGACCTACTATACTATGACTTTTTTCGACATACTATACTATTACTTTTTTCGACATACTATACTATGCCTTTTTCGACATGCTATACTATGACCTTTTTCGACATGCTATACTATGACTTTTTTCGACATACTATACTATTGCTTTTTCGACATACTATACTATTACTTTTTTCGACATACTATACATATGGCTTTTTTCGACATACTATACTATTACTTTTTTCGACATACTATACTATGGCTTTTTTCGACATACTATACTATTACTTTTTTCAACATACTATACTATGGCTTTTTTTGACATACTATACTATGACTTTTTTTCGACATACTATACTATTACTTTTTTTCGACATACTATACTATAACTTTTTTCGACATGCAATACTATGGCTTTTTTCGACATGCTATACTATGACTTTTTTCGACATACTATACTATTACTTTTTTCGACATGCTATACTATGACTTTTTTCGACATACTATACTATGGCTTTTTTCGACATACAATACTATAACTTTTTTCGACATGCTATACTATGACTTTTTTCGACATACTATACTATGGCTTTTTTCCACATACTATACTATTACTTTTTTTCGACGTACTATACTATTAGTTTTTTCGACATGCTATACTATGACTTTTTTCGACATACTATACTATTACTTTTTTCGACATACTATACTATGGCTTTTTTCGACATACTATACTATGACTTTTTTCGACATACTATACTATTACTTTTTTTCGACATACTATACTATTACTTTTTTCGACATGCTATAGTATGACTTTTTTCGACATACTGTACTATGGCTTTTTTCGACATACTATACTATTACTTTTTTCGACATGCTATACTATGACTTTTTTCGACATACTATACTATGGCTTTTTTCGACATACTATACTATGACTTTTTTCGACATGCTATACTATGACTTTTTTCGACATACTATACTATTACTTTTATTCGACGTACTATACTATTACTTTTTTTGACATGCTATACTATGACTTTTTTCGACATACTATACTATGACTTTTTTCGACATACTATACTATGGCTTTTTTCGACATACTATACTATTACTTTTTTCGACATGCTATACTATGGCTTCTTTCGACATACTATACCATTACTTTTATTCGACGTACTATACTATTACTTTTTTTGACATGCTATACTATGACTTTTTTCGACATACTATACTATGACTTTTTTCGACATACTATACTATGGCTTTTTTCGACATACTATACGATTACTTTTTTCGACATGCTATACTATGGCTTTTTTCGACATACTATACTATTACTTTTTTTCGACATACTATACTATTACTTTTTTCAACATGCTATACTATGACTTTTTTCGACATACTATACTATGGCTTTTTTCGACATACTATACTATTACTTTTTTTCGACGTACTATACTATGACTTTTTTCAACATGCTATACTATGACTTTTTTCGACATACTATACTATTACTTTTTTCGACATACTATACTCTGGCTTTTTTCGACATACTATACTATTACTTTTTTCGACATACTATACTATTACTTTTTTCGACATGCTATACTATTACTTTTTTTGACATGCTATACTATGACTTTTTTCGACATGCTATACTATGGCTTTTTTCGACATACTATACTATTACTTTTTTTCGACATACTATACTATTACTTTTTTTGACATGCTATACTATGACTTTTTTCGACATGCTATACTATGGCTTTTTTCGACATACTATACTATTACTTTTTTTCGACATACTATACTATGACTTTTTTCAACATGCTATACTATGGCTTTTTTCGACATACTATACTATTACTTTTTTCGACATGCTATACTCTGGCTTTTTTCGACATACTATACTATTACTTTTTTTCGACATACTATACTATTACTTTTTTCAACATGCTATACTATGACTTTTTTCGACATACTATACTATGGCTTTTTTCGACATACTATACTATTACTTTTTTTCGACGTACTATACTATGACTTTTTTCAACATGCTATACTATGACTTTTTTCGACATACTATACTATTAGTTTTTTCGACATACTATACTCTGGCTTTTTTCGACATACTATACTATTACTTTTTTCGACATACTATACTATTACTTTTTTCGACATGCTATACTATTACTTTTTTCGACATACTATACTATGGCTTTTTTCGACATACTATACTATGGCTTTTTTCGACATACTATACTATTACTTTTTTTCGACATACTATACTATTACTTTTTTTGACATGCTATACTATGACTTTTTTCGACATACTATACTATGGCTTTTTTCGACATGCTATACTATGACTTTTTTCGACATACTATACTATGGCTTTTTTCGACATACTATACTATTACTTTTTTTCGACATACTATACTATTACTTTTTTTGACATGCTATACTATGACTTTTTTCGACATACTATACTATTACTTTTTTCGACATGCTATACTATGACTTTTTTCGACATACTATACTATGACTTTTTTCGACATGCTATACTATGACTTTTTTCGACATACTATACTATGGCTTTTTTCGACATACTATACTATTACTTTTTACGACATACTATACTATTGCTTTTTTCGACATACTATACTATTACCTTTTTCGACATACTATACTATGGCTTTTTTCGACATACTATACTATTACTTTTTTCGACATACTATACTATGGCTTTTTTCGACATACTATACTATTACTTTTTTCAACATACTATACTATGGCTTTTTTCGACATACTATACTATTACTTTTTTCCTACATACTGTACTATGACTTTTTTTCGACATACTATACTATTACTTTTTTCGACATACTATACTATGGCTTTTTTCGACATACTATACTATTACTTTTTTTCGACATACTATACTATTACTTTTCTCGACATGCTATACTATGACTTTTTTCGACATACTATACTATGGCTTTTTTCGACATACTATACTATTACTTTTTTCGACATGCTATACTATGGCTTTTTTCGACATACTATACTATTACTTTTTTTCGACATACTATACTATTACTTTTTTGACATGCAATACTATGACTTTTTTCGACATACTATACTATGGCTTTTTTCGACATACTATACTATTACTTTTTTTCGACGTACTATACTATTACTTTTTTCGACGTGCTATACTATGACTTTTTTCGACATACTATACTATTACTTTTTTCGACATACTATACTATGGCTTTTTTCGACATACTATACTATGACTTTTTTCGACATGCTATACTATGACTTTTTTCGACATACTATACTATGGCTTTTTTCGACATACTATACTATTACTTATTTCGACATACTATACTATGGCTTTTTTCGACATACTATACTATTACTTTTTTTCGACATACTATACTATGGCTTTTTTCGACATACTATACTATGACTTTTTTCGACATACTATACTATTACTTTTTTCGTCATACTATACTATCACTTATTTTGACATACTATACTATGGCTTTTTTCGACATACTTTACTATGACTTTTTTCGACATACTATACTATGACTTTTTTCGACATACTATACTATGACTTTTTTTCGACCTGCTATACTATGACTTTTTTCGACATACTATACTATTACTTTTTTCGACATACTATACTATGCCTTTTTCGACATGCTATACTATGGCTTTTTTCGACATACTATAGTATTACTTATTTCGACATACTATACTATGGCTTTTTTCGACATGCTATACTATGGCTTTTTTCAACATACTATACTATTACTTTTTTCGACATACTATACTATGGCTTTTTTCGACATACTATACTATTACTTTTTTCAACATACTATACTATGACTTTTTTCGACATACTATACTATTACTTTTTTCGTCATACTATACTATGGCTTTTTTCGACATACTTTACTATTACTTTTTTCGACATACTATACTATGGCTTTTTTTCGACATACTATACTATTACTTTTTTCCGACATACTATACTATGGCTTTTTTCGACATAATTTACTATTACTTTTTTCGACATACTATGACTTTTTTCGACATGCTATACTATGACTTTTTTCCGACATACTATACTATGACTTTTTTCCGACATACTATACTATGGCTATAGTATGTATAGTATATATAGTATATATGTCGAAAAAAGCCATAGTATAGTATGTCGAAAAAAGTCATAGTATAGCATGTCGAAAAAAGTAATAGTATAGTATGTCGAAAAAAAGTAATAGTATAGTATGTCGAAAAAAGTAATAGTATAGCATGTCGAAAAAAGTCATAGTGTAGCATGTCGAAAAAAGTCATAGTATACTATTTCGACATACTATACTATTGCTTTTTCGACATACTATACTATTACCTTTTTCGACATACTATACTATGGCTTTTTTCGACATACTATACTATTACTTTTTTCGACATACTATACTATGGCTTTTTTCAACATACTATACTATTACTTTTTTCAACATACTATACTATGGCTTTTTTCGACATACTATACTATGACTTTTTTTCGACATACTATACTATTACTTTTTTCGACATACTATACTATGACTTTTTTCGACATGCTATACTATGGCTTTTTTCGACATACTATACTATGACTTTTTTCGACATGCTATACTATGACTTTTTTTGACATGCTATACTATTACTTTTTTCGACATGCTATACTATGACTTTTTTCGACATACTATACTATGACTTTTTTCGACATACTATACTATGGCTTTTTTCGACATACTATACTATTACTTTTTTCGACATGCTATACTATGGCTTTTTTCGACATACTATACTATTACTTTTTTTCGACATACTATACTATTACTTTTTTCGACATGCTATACTATGACTTTTTTCGACATACTATACTATGGCTTTTTTCGACATACTATACTATTACTTTTTTCGACATACTATACTATGACTTTTTTCGACATACTATACTATGGCTTTTTTCGACATACTATACTATTACTTTTTTCGACATGCTATACTATGACTTTTTCCGACATACTATACTATGGCTTTTTTCGACATACTATACTATTACTTTTTTTCGACGTACTATACTATTACTTTTTTCGACGTGCTATACTATGACTTTTTTCGACATACTATACTATTACTTTTTTCGACATACTATACTATGGCTTTTTTCGACATACTATACTATGACTTTTTTCGACATGCTATACTATGACTTTTTTCGACATACTATACTATGGCTTTTTTCGACATACTATACTAATACTTTTTACGACATACTATACTATTGCTTTTTTCGACATACTATACTATTACCTTTTTCGACATACTATACTATGGCTTTTTTCGACATACTATACTATTACTTTTTTCGACATACTATACTATGGCTTTTTTCGACATACTATACTATTACTTTTTTCAACATACTATACTATGACTTTTTTCGACATACTATACTATTACTTTTTTCCTACATACTGTACTATGACTTTTTTTCGACATACTATACTATTACTTTTTTCGACATACTATACTATGGCTTTTTTCGACATACTATACTATTACTTTTTTTCGACATACTATACTATTACTTTTCTCGACATGCTATACTATGACTTTTTTCGACATACTATACTATGGCTTTTTTCGACATACTATACTATTACTTTTTTCGACATGCTATACTATGGCTTTTTTCGACATACTATACTATTACTTTTTTTCGACATACTATACTATTACTTTTTTGACATGCTATACTATGACTTTTTTCGACATACTATACTATGGCTTTTTTCGACATACTATACTATTACTTTTTTTCGACGTACTATACTATTACTTTTTTCGACGTGCTATACTATGACTTTTTTCGACATACTATACTATTACTTTTTTCGACATACTATACTATGGCTTTTTTCGACATACTATATTATGACTTTTTTCGACATGCTATACTATGACTTTTTTCGACATACTATACTATGGCTTTTTTCGACATACTATACTATTACTTATTTCGACATACTATACTATGGCTTTTTTCGACATACTATACTATTACTTTTTTTCGACATACTATACTATGGCTTTTTTCGACATACTATACTATGACTTTTTTCGACATACTATACTATTACTTTTTTCGTCATACTATACTATCACTTTTTTTGACATACTATACTATGGCTTTTTTCGACATACTTTACTATGACTTTTTTCGACATACTATACTATGACTTTTTTCGACATACTATACTATGACTTTTTTTCGACCTGCTATACTATGCCTTTTTTCGACATACTATACTATTACTTTTTTCGACATACTATACTATGCCTTTTTCGACATGCTATACTATGGCTTTTTTCGACATACTATAGTATTACTTATTTCGACATACTATACTATGGCTTTTTTTCGACATGCTATACTATGGCTTTTTTCAACATACTATACTATTACTTTTTTCGACATACTATACTATGGCTTTTTTCGACATACTATACTATTACTTTTTTCAACATACTATACTATGACTTTTTTCGACATACTATACTATTACTTTTTTCGTCATACTATACTATGGCTTTTTTCGACATACTTTACTATTACTTTTTTCGACATACTATACTATGGCTTTTTTTCGACATACTATACTATTACTTTTTTTCCGACATACTATACTATGGCTTTTTTCGACATACTTTACTATTACTTTTTTCGACATACTATGACTTTTTTCGACATGCTATACTATGACTTTTTTCCGACATACTATACTATGACTTTTTTCCGACATACTATACTATGGCTATAGTATGTATAGTATATATAGTATATATGTCGAAAAAAGCCATAGTATAGTATGTCGAAAAAAGTCATAGTATAGCATGTCGAAAAAAGTAATAGTATAGTATGTCGAAAAAAAGTAATAGTATAGTATGTCGAAAAAAGTCATAGTATAGCATGCCGAAAAAAGTAATAGTATAGCATGTCGAAAAAAGTCATAGTATAGCATGTCGAAAAAAGTAATAGTATAGTATTTCGACATACTATACTATTGCTTTTTCGACATACTATACTATTACCTTTTTCGACATACTATACTATGGCTTTTTTCGACATACTTTACTATTACTTTTTTCGACATACTATACTATGGCTTTTTTTCGACATACTATACTATTACTTTTTTCCGACATACTATACTATGGCTTTTTTCGACATACTTTACTATTACTTTTTTCGACATACTATGACTTTTTTCAACATACTATACTATGGCTTTTTTCGACATACTATACTATGACTTTTTTTCGACATACTATACTATTACTTTTTTCGACATACTATACTATGACTTTTTTCGACATGCTATACTATGGCTTTTTTCGACATACTATACTATGACTTTTTTCGACATGCTATACTATGACTTTTTTCGACATGCTATACTATTACTTTTTTCGACATGCTATACTATTACTTTTTTCGACATGCTATACTATGGCTTTTTTCGACATACTATACTATGACTTTTTTCGACATGCTATACTATGACTTTTTTCGACATGCTATACTATTACTTTTTTCGACATGCTATACTATTACTTTTTTCGACATGCTATACTATGACTTTTTTCGACATGCTATACTATGACTTTTTTCGACATACTATACTATGGCTTTTTTCGACATACTATACTATGACTTTTTTTCGACATACTATACTATTACTTTTTTCGACATACTATACTATGACTTTTTTCGACATGCTATACTATGGCTTTTTTCGACATACTATACTATGACTTTTTTCGACATGCTATACTATGACTTTTTTCGACATGCTATACTATTACTTTTTTCGACATGCTATACTATTACTTTTTTCGACATGCTATACTATGGCTTTTTTCGACATACTATACTATGACTTTTTTCGACATGCTATACTATGACTTTTTTCGACATGCTATACTATTACTTTTTTCGACATGCTATACTATTACTTTTTTCGACATGCTATACTATGACTTTTTTTGACATACTATACTATGACTTTTTTCGACATACTATACTATGGCTTTTTTCGACATACTATACTATTACTTTTTTCGACATGCTATACTATGGCTTTTTTTGACATACTATACTATGGCTTTTTTCGACATACTATACTATGACTTTTTTCGACATACTATACTATTACTTTTTTCGTCATACTATACTATCACTTTTTTTGACATACTATACTATGGCTTTTTTCGACATACTTTACTATGACTTTTTTCGACATACTATACTATGACTTTTTTTCGACCTGCTATACTATGCCTTTTTTCGACATGCTATACTATGGCTTTTTTCGACATACTATAGTATTACTTATTTCGACATACTATACTATGGCTTTTTTCGACATACTATAGTATTACTTATTTCGACATACTATACTATGGCTTTTTTCGACATGCTATACTATGGCTTTTTTCAACATACTATACTATTACTTTTTTCGACATACTATACTATGGCTTTTTTCGACATACTATACTATTACTTTTTTCAACATACTATACTATGACTTTTTTCGACATACTATACTATTACTTTTTTCGTCATACTATACTATGGCTTTTTTCGACATACTTTACTATTACTTTTTTCGACATACTATACTATGGCTTTTTTTCGACATACTATACTATTACTTTTTTTCCGACATACTATACTATGGCTTTTTTCGACATACTTTACTATTACTTTTTTCGACATACTATGACTTTTTTCGACATGCTATACTATGACTTTTTTCCGACATACTATACTATGACTTTTTTCCGACATACTATACTATGGCTATAGTATGTATAGTATATATAGTATATATGTCGAAAAAAGCCATAGTATAGTATGTCGAAAAAAGTCATAGTATAGCATGTCGAAAAAAGTAATAGTATAGTATGTCGAAAAAAAGTAATAGTATAGTATGTCGAAAAAAGTCATAGTATAGCATGCCGAAAAAAGTAATAGTATAGCATGTCGAAAAAAGTCATAGTATAGCATGTCGAAAAAAGTAATAGTATAGTATTTCGACATACTATACTATTGCTTTTTCGACATACTATACTATTACCTTTTTCGACATACTATACTATGGCTTTTTTCGACATACTTTACTATTACTTTTTTCGACATACTATACTATGGCTTTTTTTCGACATACTATACTATTACTTTTTTCCGACATACTATACTATGGCTTTTTTCGACATACTTTACTATTACTTTTTTCGACATACTATGACTTTTTTCAACATACTATACTATGGCTTTTTTCGACATACTATACTATGACTTTTTTTCGACATACTATACTATTACTTTTTTCGACATACTATACTATGACTTTTTTCGACATGCTATACTATGGCTTTTTTCGACATACTATACTATGACTTTTTTCGACATGATATACTATGACTTTTTTCGACATGCTATACTATGACTTTTTTTGACATACTATACTATGACTTTTTTCGACATACTATACTATGGCTTTTTTCGACATACTATACTATTACTTTTTTCGACATGCTATACTATGGCTTTTTTTGACATACTATACTATGGCTTTTTTGACATACTATACTATTACTTTTTTCGACATGCTATACTATGGCTTTTTTCGATATTTTATACTATTACTCTTTTTCGACATACTATACTATTACTTTTTTCGACATGCTATACTATTACTTTTTTCGACATACTATACTATGGCTTTTTTCGACATACTATACTATTACTTTTTTCGACATACTATGACTTTTTTCGACATGCTATACTATGACTTTTTTCGACATACTATACTATGACTTTTTTTCGACATGCTATACTATGACTTTTTTCGACATACTATACTATTACTTTTTTCGACATACTATAATATTACTTTTTTCGACATGCTATACTATGATTTTTTTCCGAAATACTATACTATGGCTTTTTTCGACATGCTATACTATGGCTTTTTCGACATACTATACTATTACTTTTTTTTGACATGCTATACTATGACTTTTTTCGACATACTATACTATTACTTTTTTCGACATACTATACTATGGCTTTTTTCGACATACTATACTATGACTTTTTTCGACATACTATACTATTACTTTTTTCGACATGCTATACTATGACTTTTTTCGACATACTATACTATGGTTTTTTTCGACATACTATACTATTACTTTTTTTCGACATACTATACTATTACTTTTTTCGACATGCTATACTATGGCTTTTTTCGATATTTTATACTATTACTCTTTTTCGACATACTATACTATTACTTTTTTCGACATGCTATACTATGACTTGTTTTCGACCTACTATACTATGACTTTTTTCGACATACTATACTATTACTTTTTTCCTACATACTGTACTATGACTTTTTTTCGACATACTATACTATTACTTTTTTCGACATACTATACTATGGCTTTTTTCGACATACTATACTATTACTTTTTTTTGACATACTATACTATTACTTTTCTCGACATGCTATACTATGACTTTTTTCGACATACTATACTATGGCTTTTTTCGACATACTATACTATTACTTTTTTCGACATGCTATACTATGGCTTTTTTCGACATACTATACTATTACTTTTTTTCGACATACTATACT
The DNA here is from genome assembly GCA_023631565.1 of Gymnocephalus cernua. Lineage (NCBI taxonomy): Eukaryota > Metazoa > Chordata > Actinopteri > Perciformes > Percidae > Gymnocephalus > Gymnocephalus cernua. The sequence goes on along the minus strand of JALJEH010000057.1, from coordinate 36,168 downwards.
ATTACTTTTTTGACATGCTATACTATGACTTTTTTCGACATACTATACTATGGCTTTTTTCGACATACTATACTATTACTTTTTTCGACGTACTATACTATTACTTTTTTCGACGTGCTATACTATGACTTTTTTCGACATACTATACTATTACTTTTTTCGACATACTATACTATGGCTTTTTTCGACATACTATACTATGACTTTTTTCGACATGCTATACTATGACTTTTTTCGACATACTATACTATGGCTTTTTTCGACATACTATACTATTACTTATTTCGACATACTATACTATGGCTTTTTTCGACATACTATACTATTACTTTTTTTCGACATACTATACTATGGCTTTTTTCGACATACTATACTATGACTTTTTTCGACATACTATACTATTACTTTTTTCGTCATACTATACTATCACTTTTTTTGACATACTATACTATGGCTTTTTTCGACATACTTTACTATGGCTTTTTTCGATATTTTATACTATTACTCTTTTTCGACATACTATACTATTACTTTTTTCGACATGCTATACTATTACTTTTTTCGACATACTATACTATGGCTTTTTTCGACATACTATACTATTACTTTTTTCGACATACTATGACTTTTTTCGACATACTATACTATGACTTGTTTTCGACCTACTATACTATGACTTTTTTCGACATACTATACTATTACTTTTTTCAACATACTATACTATTACTTTTTTCGACATACTATGACTTTTTTCGACATGCTATACTATGACTTTTTTCGACATACTATACTATGACTTTTTTTCGACATGCTATACTATGACTTTTTTCGACATACTATACTATTACTTTTTTCGACATACTATAATATTACTTTTTTCGACATGCTATACTATGATTTTTTTCCGAAATACTATACTATGGCTTTTTTCGACATGCTATACTATGGCTTTTTTGACATACTATACTATTACTTTTTTTTGACATACTATACTATTACTTTTTTCGACATGCTATACTATGACTTTTTTCGACATACTATACTATGGCTTTTTTCGACATACTATACTATTACTTTTTTTCGACGTACTATACTATTACTTTTTTCGACATGCTATACTATGACTTTTTTCGACATACTATACTATTACTTTTTTCGACATACTATACTATGGCTTTTTTCGACATACTATACTATGACTTTTTTCGACATACTATACTATAACTTTTTTCGACATGCTATACTATGACTTTTTTCGACATACTATACTATGGTTTTTTTCGACATACTATACTATTACTTTTTTTCGACATACTATACTATTACTTTTTTCGACATGCTATACTATGGCTTTTTTCGATATTTTATACTATTACTCTTTTTCGACATACTATACTATTACTTTTTTCGACATGCTATACTATGACTTGTTTTCGACCTACTATACTATGACTTTTTTCGACATACTATACTATTACTTTTTTCCTACATACTGTACTATGACTTTTTTTCGACATACTATACTATTACTTTTTTCGACATACTATACTATGGCTTTTTTCGACATACTATACTATTACTTTTTTTCGACATACTATACTATTACTTTTTTGACATGCTATACTATGACTTTTTTCGACATACTATACTATGGCTTTTTTCGACATACTATACTATTACTTTTTTTCGACGTACTATACTATTACTTTTTTCGACGTGCTATACTATGACTTTTTTCGACATACTATACTATTACTTTTTTCGACATACTATACTATGGCTTTTTTCGACATACTATACTATGACTTTTTTCGACATGCTATACTATGACTTTTTTCGACATACTATACTATGGCTTTTTTCGACATACTATACTATTACTTATTTCGACATACTATACTATGGCTTTTTTCGACATACTATACTATTACTTTTTTTCGACATACTATACTATGGCTTTTTTCGACATACTATACTATGACTTTTTTCAACATACTATACTATTACTTTTTTCAACATACTATAGCCTACTATGGCTTTTTTCGACATACTATACTATGACTTTTTTTCGACATACTATACTATTACTTTTTTCGACATACTATACTATTACTTTTTTCGACATGCTATACTATGGCTTTTTTCGACATACTATACTATTACTTTTTTTCGACATACTATACTATTACTTTTTTCGACATGCTATACTATGACTTTTTTCGACATACTATACTATGCCTTTTTAGACATACTATACTATTACTTTTTTCGACATACTATACTATGACTTTTTTCGACATACTATACTATGGCTTTTTTCGACATACTATACTATTACTTTTTTCGACATGCTATACTATGGCTTTTTTCGACATACTATACTATTACTTTTTTCGACATGCTATACTATGACTTTTTTCGACATACTATACTATGGCTTTTTTCGACATACTATACTATTACTTTTTTCGACATACTATACTATGGCTTTTTTCGATATTTTATACTATTACTCTTTTTCGACATACTATACTATTACTTTTTTCGACATGCTATACTATGACTTTTTTCGACATACTATACTATGGCTTTTTTCGACATACTATACTATTACTTTTTTTCGACGTACTATACTATTACTTTTTTCGACATGCTATACTATGACTTTTTTCGACATACTATACTATTACTTTTTTCGACATACTATACTATGGCTTTTTTCGACATACTATACTATGACTTTTTTCGACATACTATACTATAACTTTTTTCGACATGCTATACTATGACTTTTTTCGACATACTATACTATGGTTTTTTTCGACATACTATACTATTACTTTTTTTCGACATACTATACTATTACTTTTTTCGACATGCTATACTATGGCTTTTTTCGATATTTTATACTATTACTCTTTTTCGACATACTATACTATTACTTTTTTCGACATGCTATACTATGACTTGTTTTCGACCTACTATACTATGACTTTTTTCGACATACTATACTATTACTTTTTTCCTACATACTGTACTATGACTTTTTTTCGACATACTATACTATTACTTTTTTCGACATACTATACTATGGCTTTTTTCGACATACTATACTATTACTTTTTTTCGACATACTATACTATTACTTTTTTGACATGCTATACTATGACTTTTTTCGACATACTATACTATGGCTTTTTTCGACATACTATACTATTACTTTTTTTCGACGTACTATACTATTACTTTTTTCGACGTGCTATACTATGACTTTTTTCGACATACTATACTATTACTTTTTTCGACATACTATACTATGGCTTTTTTCGACATACTATACTATGACTTTTTTCGACATGCTATACTATGACTTTTTTCGACATACTATACTATGGCTTTTTTCGACATACTATACTATTACTTATTTCGACATACTATACTATGGCTTTTTTCGACATACTATACTATTACTTTTTTTCGACATACTATACTATGGCTTTTTTCGACATACTATACTATGACTTTTTTCAACATACTATACTATTACTTTTTTCAACATACTATAGCCTACTATGGCTTTTTTCGACATACTATACTATGACTTTTTTTCGACATACTATACTATTACTTTTTTCGACATACTATACTATTACTTTTTTCGACATGCTATACTATGGCTTTTTTCGACATACTATACTATTACTTTTTTTCGACATACTATACTATTACTTTTTTCGACATGCTATACTATGACTTTTTTCGACATACTATACTATGCCTTTTTAGACATACTATACTATTACTTTTTTCGACATACTATACTATGACTTTTTTCGACATACTATACTATGGCTTTTTTCGACATACTATACTATTACTTTTTTCGACATGCTATACTATGGCTTTTTTCGACATACTATACTATTACTTTTTTCGACATGCTATACTATGACTTTTTTCGACATACTATACTATGGCTTTTTTCGACATACTATACTATTACTTTTTTCGACATACTATACTATGGCTTTTTTCGATATTTTATACTATTACTCTTTTTCGACATACTATACTATTACTTTTTTCGACATGCTATACTATTACTTTTTTCGACATACTATACTATGGCTTTTTTCGACATACTATACTATTACTTTTTTCGACATGCTATACTATTACTTTTTTCGACATACTATACTATGACTTGTTTTCGACCTACTATACTATGACTTTTTTCGACATACTATACTATTACTTTTTTCAACATACTATACTATTACTTTTTTCGACATACTATGACTTTTTTCGACATGCTATACTATGACTTTTTTCGACATACTATACTATTACTTTTTTCGACATACTATAATATTACCTTTTTCGACATGCTATACTATGATTTTTTTCCGAAATACTATACTATGGCTTTTTTCGACATGCTATACTATGGCTTTTTCGACATACTATACTATTACTTTTTTTTGACATACTATACTATTACTTTTTTCGACATGCTATACTATGATTTTTTTCGACATACTATACTATGGCTTTTTTCGACATACTATACTATGGCTTTTTTCGACATACTATACTATGGCTTTTTTCGACATACTATACTATGGCTTTTTTCGACATACTATACTATGACTTTTTTCGACATACTATACTATGGCTTTTTTCGACATACTATACTATGGCTTTTTTCGACATACTATACTATGACTTTTTTCGACATGCTATACTATGGCTTTTTTCGATATTTTATACTATTACTCTTTTTCGACATACTATACTATGACTTTTTATCACTTTTTTGACATACTGTACTATGACTTTTTTCGTTGATGGGTGAAATAAGCAAATGTCTTCCTATCTTTCTTTGAGGAACATTGTTTTTAAACATTTCAATAATTTTCTCACGTATTTGTTGGCAAACTGGCGATCCTCGGCCCATCTTTGCTCCTAAAGGACTAGACCTTTCTTGGATGCTGCTTTTGTACCAAATCATAATTACAATCACCTGTTGACATCACCTGTTTCAAATCACATCATTATTTAACCAATTTACCTGATTACTAGCCCTAAATTGCTCCTGTCCCAACCTTTTTTGGAATGTGTTGCAGGTCTGAATGACAGGAAAGGATGTATATTTACAAATGAAATTAAGTTGACCAGACAAAACATGAAATACTTTGTGTTCACATTGTCTGCAATGAAATAAAAGTCAAAGTACATTTAGAAATCACTACTTTCTTTTTTTATTTGTGTTTTTCATACTGTCCCAACTTTTTCTGATTTGGGGTTGTATACTATGGCTTGTTTTTCAACATACTATACTATGATGTTCCATGACTTTTTCTAGATTAATACACTTTGCAGATTTGAACTGTGTACCTTCTGACTGTGAGGCGACAGTACTAACCACTGGGCCACCATTCACTATGACTTTTTTTTGACATACTATACTGTGACTTTTTTCATCATACTATAGTATGACTGTTTTGTAAATGTTTTCAACATACTATAGTATGTTGTTTCTGTGACTTTTTCTAGATAATACACTTTTGGGTTTTAGAACTTTTTTTGACATACTATGGCCATTTCATAAATATTTTGACAAACTATACTATGACTTTCAAAAGAAATTGTCATACTGTACTATAACTTTTTTTATCACTTTTTTCGAATACTATTCTATGACTTTTTTTTCAAAGGTTTTGACAGACTATGACTGTTGTCAACATACTATGACTGTTTTGTAAACGTTTTCGTTTTACAGGTACGTTTACAGGGATTTGAACCCTGCACCTTCTGGCTGTGAGACAACAGTGCTAGCCACTGGGCCACCGTGTAGCTTTCTACATTTTGACTTTTATCGTCATACTATAATATGACTTTTTATCACTTTCTTCGACAAACTATGCTATTACTTTTTTATTACTTTTTTGACATACTATACTATGACTTTCAAAAATGAATGTCATAGTATATTATGACACTACACTTCTGGGATTTGAACCCTGTACCTTCTGGCTGTGAGGAAACAGTGCTAACCATTGGGCCACTGTGCACTATGACTTTTTTTCATCATACTATACTATGACTGTTTTGTAAATGCTGACATCCTATAGTATGATGTTTCTATGACTTTCTCTAGATAATACACTTTTGGGATTTGAACCCTGTACCTTCTGGCTGTGAGGCGACAGTGCTAACCACTGGGCCACCGTGCAGCTTTCTACACTTTCTACGGCTGCTTTTTTCGTCTCTTTTATCGTCATAACATACCATGACTTTTTATCACTTACGTCGACAAACTATCCTATCACTTTTTTATAATTTTTTTCGACATACTATACTATGACTTTTCTTTCGAGATACTATATTACTTTTTTGGACACAACATACTATGACTTTTTTTCAAATATTTTGACAAACTATGACTTTTTTCGACATACTATACTATGACTTTTTTTCAAATATTTTGACAAACTGACTTTTTGTGACATACTATACTATGATGTTTCTGTGACTTTTTCTAGATACTACACCTTGCGGATTTGAAACCTGTACCTTCTACCATTGGGCCACCGACCAACTATATTATCACTGTTTTATAATTTTTTTGACATACTATACTATGGCCTTTTTTATAAATATTTTGACAAACTATACTATGGCCTTTTTTATAAATATTTTGACATACTATACTATGGCCTTTTTTATAAATATTTTGACATACTATACTATGGCCTTTTTTATAAATATTTTGACAAACTATACTATGGCCTTTTTTATAAATATTTTGACAAACTATACTATGGCCTTTTTATAAATATTTTGACAAACTATACTATGGCCTTTTTATAAATATTTTGACAAACTATACTATGGCCTTTTTATAAATATTTTGACAAACTATACTATGGCCTTTTTATAAATATTTTGACAAACTATACTATGGCCTTTTTATAAATATTTTGACAAACTATACTATGGCCTTTTTATAAATATTTTGACAAACTATACTATGGCCTTTTTATAAATATTTTGACAAACTATACTATGGCCTTTTTATAAATATTTTGACAAACTATACTATGGCCTTTTTATAAATATTTTGACAAACTATACTATGGCCTTTTTTATAAATATTTTGACAAACTATACTATGGCCTTTTTATAAATATTTTGACAAACTATACTATGGCCTTTTTATAAATATTTTGACATACTATACTATGGCCTTTTTTATAAATATTTTGACAAACTATACTATGGCCTTTTTATAAATATTTTGACAAACTATACTATGGCCTTTTTATAAATATTTTGACATACTATACTATGGCCTTTTTTATAAATATTTTGACAAACTATACTATGGCCTTTTTTATAAATATTTTGACATACTATACTATGGCCTTTTTTATAAATATTTTGACATACTATACTATGGCCTTTTTTATAAATATTTTGACAAACTATACTATGGCCTTTTTATAAATATTTTGACAAACTATACTATGGCCTTTTTATAAATATTTTGACAAACTATACTATGGCCTTTTTATAAATATTTTGACAAACTATACTATGACTTTCAAAAAACATTGTCTTTCTACACTGTGACTTTTTGTCTTTTATCGTCATACTATAATATGACTTTTTATCACTTTCTTCAACAAACTATGCTATCGCTTTTTTATTAATTTTTTTGACATACTATATTATGACATTGTATGACTTTTTGAACAAACTATACTATGACCTTGTTTGGAGCCACCAGACTCAGACCCAGCATGAGAAGCACCAGAGAAGGAAATGAATGCTGAACAGTTGTGATTGGTCAGTCAGCTGATGGGTCAGCAGCATCAGGAAGTCTCAGTGTCCACATGAGGAAGCATCAGGGTAACCACGGCGACCGGGGAGCTCCACAGAGACACGCTCTCACGGAGGAGATGGACAACTTAATAATAATATATATAATAATAATAATAATAATAGTATATAATAATAATATATAATAATAATAGTATATAATAATAATAATAATAATATATATAATAATATATATAATAATAAATAATAACAACGGCGACCTGGGAGGAGATGGAGAAGTTGAGTCTATATGTTCTCATTTCATATTTTGGTCTTTTCTTTGATTCAGTCGTGTGGAGAAATATATATATATATATATATATATATATATATATATATATATATATATATATATATATATATATATAAAATATACAGACACAGTAACACGTTATTAAACAGCTGATCTGAAAATGTATTTAGAGTTGTTAAAAAAAATCAGAAAGTCAGAAAAACTCATATGACAAAAAAAGTGATTAGGTTTCCACGGTAACTGAGTAAACACCTGCAGAAGAAGACCATGTGATGAACAGAAAGCTGACGCCAGGTCAACAGACTCAAAGATGAAAACAGAAAACGAGAAACTCGTGAACGTTTCTGAAGTGAATCTTTAATTCTCCGTTAAATCAGCAATCAGCTGATCGTTGCCACGGAAACACGTTGATCTCTAAATCATTTCACCCGTTAAAGGACAGGAAGTGTCCGTGGTCAGTCCGCGTCTGGTCCCACGCTGTCCGCTTACAGCGCCCGCTGCCTCAGCAGACCGACGTCACGAAGCGGCGTACGTACGACTCGCCAATCCGCACGCCATTACCGGCGTGTTATCAAGACGCATGCTCGCTTTGTAGCGTGTTTATCAACGCCGTTTGGCCTCCGTTGACTTACAGGGGAGGGGGATCAGGCCCCGCGTGTCACGTTTCCTAAACTTAACCGTTGCTTTCTTCTTGCTATAACACGCCAAGTGGCGTGTATGTCTACGCCCGCTGTATCCGGCGTAGACATACACGTGGATAACTCAAAATGTGTACAGATAACACGCCACGTTTCCTTCGTGTCCCGCGCGTCACGTTTACTAAACACAACCGTCCGAAAAGCGACTGTGTCTGCGTCTTGATAACACGCCAAAATGGCATACGAAGTGGCGTGTCACACATACGCCGCTTCAGGAGATCAGTCTGCAACCCGTCCGCTGTATCCGGCGTAGACGTACAGATAGCACGCCACTCGGCTTTAGGAAAGTGGCGTGTATGTTTACACAAAGTCATGATGTCACGTTGGCCTCAGAACAAACAGTTTTAAGTCCCACGCGCGGCCGTCTGAGCGCGCTCAGTTCAGACGTCGTGTTCGGTCTCGTCGCCCGCAGCGGCCTCGCAAAACTCAGCGGCGGCGTCCACCGCCACTACCGTCTCTTCCTGTTTGTAAGTCAAAGCGTCGTCATCAAACAGGATGGGCGGGGTTTCCTCGGCGTCCTCGGCGGCGGCGGCGGCAGCCTTCCCCACGCCGTGCATGCGCTTCCTGTGCTGCTGCAGGTTCCCGCGGCGGTTGAAGCGCGCGGTGCAGAGGTCGCAGCCGAAGGGCCGCTCCCCCGTGTGGATTATGACGTGTCTGGCGAGCTGCGAGCGGCACTTCTTGTCTTTGCCGCAGATGTGGCAGACGAAGCTCTGCGGCGGGCGCTCCCCGTTGGCGTGCACCACCTCGCGGTGTCTCTTCAGGTGGCTGAGGCGGCGGAAGCTGCGGCTGCAGAAGTCGCAGCTGAACGGGCGCAGCTCGCTGTGGACCAGCGAGTGGCTCGCCAGCAGAGAGTGGAACTTAAACACCCGGCTGCAGATCGGGCACGAGAACGCCTTGGCGGCGGCCGGAGCGGCACTCTTCCTGCGCCTGGCGGCGTATGGCGCCTCGCTGGCTTTCACCCTGAGGTGGACGCGCACGTGGTGCTGCTTCAGGCACGTGGCGGTCTGGAAGCCGCGCAGACACACGCCGCAGCGGTGCGGCTTCTCGCCCGAGTGGCTCCGGGAGTGCTCGGCGAGCAGCGCCTCGGACTTCAGCCGCTTCCCGCAGACGCCGCAGGCGAACGCCGCGTCAGGCGGCGGGCTCTCCTCGTCGTCTACCCGGTTGGCGTGGACGAGGATCTTGTGGCGTTTGAGCTGGTACTGGCGGGCGAACTTGCGTCCGCAGACGTCACAGAGGTGCGGCCGCTCGCCGTTGTGCGCCTGGAGGTGCGCGGCGAGCTGCGAGACACATTTGAACTCTTTGCCGCAGAGGTGGCAGAGCAGAGAGCGTGGCGTGGGCGGCTCGGCGGCGCCCTCGCCATGGGCGATCTTCTTGTGGTGCTCCAGGTCGTTGGTACGCATGTAGGCTTTGGGGCAGAGGTCGCAGGCGTGCGGCTTCACGCCCGAGTGGATGACCTCGTGCGTCTTCAGCCGCGAGCGGCAGCTGAACGTCTTCCCGCAGACGGCGCACAGCCACGCCTGCACGACGCGCTGCTTCTGGCGCCGGGCCACGCCGTTGGGGTGCAGCCGGGTCATGTGGTGCTGCAGGTTGTCACGGCGATTGAAGCGCAGCTCGCACAGGTGGCAGGCGAACGGCTTCTTCCCCGTGTGGATGAAGGAGTGGCGTGCCAGGCTCGACTTGTTCTTCATCACTTTGCCGCAGACGTCGCACATGATGCACTCCGACTCCAGCTTCACCACACGCACAGGTGCATCCTGGGAGTCTGAGTCCAGCCGCACAGGTGCATCCTGGGAGTCTGAGTCCAGCCGCACAGGTGCATCCTGGGAGTCGGAGTCCAGCCGCACAGGTGCATGCTGGGAGTCGGAGTCGTCCGGAGCGGAGGCAGCTGGGCGAGAGGCGGCGTCTGGAGGAGAGATGGTCAGATAACCACACAGGAATAAAATACTAATTAATTTAAATCACGTTGACTTCAAATAAAAAATCTATTTATCAATTAAATAAAATCATATAAATAAATAAATAAATAAATAAATTATATATATATATATATATATATATATATATATATATATATATATATATATATATAAATGCAGTCAAATCAAATCTCATCAATAAATAAAATTACATAAATAAAAGACAATTATATTTTAAATTAAGTAAATTTAGAAAATGAAAATATATTAAAACATCCTAAAGTGTATTTCCACTAAATGAAATCTGGTATGAAGACAGCCAGGTGTGTTTGGTTTGCTCACCTCCGTCTGGTGGAGTCCAGGTGGGATCCCCGGCGTCCTCCTCCACCACTTCCTGTTCCTGTTCCTCTTCTTCCTCTTCCTGTTGGGGGTCCGGGGACACAGGGCGGCTGCGGCGGCGGCGGCGTTTGGGCGGTCTCTGTGTGGCGGCGTTGGGCCGCGGCGGTGGGGGCGGCGCCCTCCGGCCCGGTTTGATGATTCTGGTTCTGGTTCGGTTGGTGCAGTGCTGCAGCAGAGCGCCGCCGCCCGGACCGTCAGGACGCACAAAACACCGCAGCAACATCTCAGAGGAACCTGCACACACACGCACACGCACACGCACACGCACACGCACACACACACACACAGAGTGAGAAAGACAGTTTAAACTTCGACACATTCTGTGTGTGCGTGTGTGTGTGTGTGTGTGTGTGTGTGTGTGTGTGTGTGTGTGTGTGTGTGTGTGTGTGTGTGTATCTGCTGCCCCCTTGTGACAGAAATATGTCTCTACAACCAGCTGTGCAGGTTCATGAGCAGATGTAATATCTATACCAGTGGTTCTCAACCTTTTTTGTGCCAGCGCCCCCCTATCCATTATCCAGGTCCCTAACGCCCCCCCCAAAAAATATGTAGGCTAATTGCCCCGAATATTAATGATTACGACATTACAACACATGTATTAGTTTCCCAGGTATCAAAAAGCCATGTGAAATTATATATATTTACAGGTTTTTAAAAACAATGCAAACATTTGACATTCAATTTAAATAACAGCAGCCAATCAGAACGACTAGATATGTAACATTCAAACAATAATGAGGGACAGTATTATCAAAAGGCCTGCTGCATGTCCCTGGTGTGAACCTCAGCACCTTTATAAGATGACTTTAATTTGAACGTCCTTTTTTGTTTGTGAAGTTACCTTGGGTGTCATGAAAGGCACTTTAAATAAAATGTATTATTATTATTATTACAAACACTAACAGCAGCCAATCAGAAACAGCAATTTAACATTCAAATCTATTTTTCATTCAAATCTAAATCTATAATCGAATTGTTCCAACCGAAAACAAGCTGGCACTTACCAAGGGTTTAAAGCAGGATTACACACACACAGTCACACACACACACACACACACACAGTCTCACACAGTCTCACACACACACACACACACACACATTTTGGTGATGACAAACGACCCCCCCCCCCCCCCAAGCAGACACTCCAAGGCCGGACTTTAAAATAAAGAAAATAAAATGAATGTATACCTAATACTCTCGTTCAAAATTTTCATTTTGTTTTACATACAGTACATTAGTGTGAGCAAACTCCTCAAAAACATGGAAACTCCATAATGATAACTGACTCTTTACCTAGAACAAGATCTCAGACTAGGAGACAGTTCACTGAGTGATGGTTAAAGTCTGTGATTAAGGAAACATGGTTGTAGTATGCAGGAAATGTTTGCAGAAAGAAAGGCTGTTGTCAGGTAAACATGTCACAGTCAAAGAGGCTGAAGGGAAAATTGAGTGGAAAAGCCTTTAATGATGAATGGACTGATCAGCAGGCTACCATTCATACTGTATTCCTCATTTGCAATGAAATGATGCTGTTGCAAAATAATACAACCAGCATCATCATCAAGAATGAAGAACGCGTCATTCACGTGCATATTAAGTAGCCACATGTATCTGTTTTGGTCTTATAATACATCCATAGCTTTACCTCCAGGAGAGAGGACGGTTCGCTCAGCCAGCAGTTCAGTTTATAAGAATTTGTCCAAATTTCTAGATTCCCGCCAAGCTAAGCTAAGACTACAACCAACAGCTTTATTTGTTTTAGCTTGTTGGTAAAGAATGAGCAGAGTAGAGCTGAGTTTGGTAAAACAGCGCGGTGGACGAGAGCAGACAGAGCAGATTAAAATATCTCTTCCTACATGTTTATGCCGGTCTATACAGGTGAGTGCATTGATAAGTATTGACTTTTTACTCATGAAGGTTTTATCGTAACTTACAGTGACGAGACTAGCGTTCATCTGCCCCCCCAGCGGCCGTTGGTAATCCTCGGTATCGTTCCCAGTCAGGTGCTGCGCGTGTTTTAGATGTGTGTGTGTGTTACCGTTAACACACACACACATCTCGGTTTAGCTGTGTGTGTGTGTGTGTGTGTGTGTGTGTGTGTGTGTGTGTGCGCAGGCAAGAATCCCGGCATGTGAATAGAGACGGGGGGCTGGGTTTGTGCTCTACCTGTGAAGCGCGTGTCCGCGCTATTCTCCGACAATCAACATTGATACCGTGGCGTGGCGGCAGAAATTTAACTGTGGCGGTGCGCCACTTGCAAATCAACGTAGGGGAAACACTGGCTAAATGTTTGCCAAACAACGAAGCACAGTCGATATCTCTCACTCGTCACTTTTCTTTCTCCGTGAAATGAAGCTGCCTTCAGGTGCAGTAGGAAATGTTGTGTTCTAAAGAAGATCTGACTAAAAACTGTTACTGTGAAATATAAAGTCTACCTGTGCTACATTGGGGGGTTAAAGAACACCACAGGACGTTGCGGCGATTGCATCTTTTATTTTTTTATTTAACGCACCTTCACGTAGTAGGCCCAGCGTTTCCCCTACGTTGATTTGCAAGTGGCGCACCGCCACAGTTAAATGTCTGCCGCCACGCCACGGTGTCAATGTTGATTGTCGGAGAATAGCGCGGACACGCGCTTCACAGGTAGAGCACAAACCCAGCCCCCCCTCTCTATTCACATGCCGGGATTCTTGCCTGCGCGCCACACACACGCAGCCGAGTTGTGTGTGTGCGCGTTAACGTTACCGCACACACACACATCTAAAACACGTGCAGCACTTGACTGGGAACAATACCGAGGATTACCAACGGCCGCTGGGGGGGCAGATGAACGCTAGTCTCGTCACTGTAAGTAGGTTACGATAAAACCTTCATGAGTAAAAAGTCAATACTTATCAATGCACTCACCTGTATAGACCGGCATAAACATGTAGGAAGAGATATTTTAATCTGCTGTCTGCTCTCGTCCACCGCGCTGTTTTTACCAAACTCAGCTCTACTCTGCAAAAAGCTAAAACAAATAAAGCTGTCGGTTGTAGTCTTAGCTTAGCTTGGCGGGAATCTAGAAATTTGGACAAATTCTTATAAACTGAACTGCTGGCTGAGCGAACCGTCCTCTCTCCTGGAGGTAAATCTATGGATGTATTATAAGACCAAAACAGATACATGTGGCTACTTAATATGCACGTGAATGACGCGTTCTTCATTCTTGATGATGATGCTGGTTGTATTATTTTGCAACAGCATCATTTCATTGCAGATGAGGCATACAGTATGAATGGTAGCCTGCTGATCAGTCCATTCATCATTAAAGGCTTTTCTACATCAATTTTCCCTTCAGCCTCTCTGACTGTGACATGTTTACCTGACAACAGCTTTTCTTTCTGCAAACATTTCCTGCATACTACAACCATGTTTCCTTAATCACAGACTTTAACAACCACTCAGTGAACTGCCTCCTAGTCTGAGATCTTGTTCTAGTTAAAGAGCCAGTTATCATTATGGAGTTTCCATGTTTTTGAGGAGTTTGCTCACACTAATGTACTGTAAAAAAATAGCATTAATTCAGTAAGAAAGACCATTTTGAACGATAATTTTCTTTATTTGAAAGTCCGGCCTTGGAGTGTCGGGGGGGGGGGGGGGGGTTGACATACCTGCCACCACGGCTTAAAAAAATCCTAGGGGAAACACTGAGGCCTACAGAGCTCATTTAAGACGGTACTCTGACGTCCCATTTCCATGAAGGCAGCACGGAGCTGCGCCAGACCAAGCTGACAGAAGCACAGAAGAGTAATAATCCCCCGTCTCGTCCAGCTGCAGTGCTGTAAACTGGCAGGTTTTAATGTTGCAGACCACTAGTGTTTTTTAGTAGTTTAAAGTGTAAACATGTATTGTTATTATGAATCTTTGCTTTAAACTAGCTTTAAAACAAACGCCCCCCAAGGGCACCTCAACGCCCCCCTTTCTAAAATATTGCTTCCAGTGCCCCCCATCATCTTCTGAACGCCCCCTGGGGGGCGGTACCGCCCCCGTTGAGAAACACTGATCTAAATGTTGTGACCACGGTAACAGACAGACGAGGACGGACTGTCAGACCTGCAGGTGAGTCTCACCTGTGTGTGTCCAGCTGAGCTGCTGAGTCAGCAGGTCCACCTGGACGGCAGCGTCCCTCCTTTCTGCTGAGTCGCTCTGACAGCCCACCTCCCTCCTTTCTGCTGAGTCGCTCTGGCAGCCCACCTCCCTCCTTTCTGCTGAGTCGCTCAGCAAGAAGACACAGAGCGCCGCTCCTTCTGCAGGAGCGTCCACGAGTCCAGACGCCATCTCTGAGACCTGAGCACCAACAGACACAGAGACACACACATCCGGGGTCAGTTAGTGTGTTCAGGCTGCAGGGGGACACACAGGCTGCAAGGGGGACACACAGGCTGCAGGGGGGACACACAGGCTGACACACAGGCTGCAAGGGGGACACACAGGCTGACACACAGGCTGCAAGGGGGGACACACAGGCTGCAGGGGGGACACACAGGCTGCAGGGGGGACATGCAGAAAATAAACTTAAATACTTAAATAATCTTTGAACCAAACCCACCAGACTCCATGTAAATAATCAGGACTTTTATCATCGTAAAACTCACTTCATTGAAAGTGGACAGAAACTAAATAAAACTACCAAAAGCCGTCTTGGTTCATCTTTCCACTGTTCCAACAATCACCACTCTGGTCTGGTTGGAATAAACCCTTAATTCACCCATTTACATGTAGAGATATGCTGGCTCTATACACGCTAAAAGTAGTGATTATTTACATGGAGTCTGGCTCTATACACGCTAAAAGTAGTGATTATTTACATGGAGTCTGGTTCTATACACGCTAAAAGTAGTGATTATTTACAGGGAGTCTGGCTCTATACACGCTAAAAGTAGTGATTATTTACATGGAGTCTGGCTCTATACACGCTAAAAGTAGTGATTATTTACATGGAGTCTGGCTCTATACACGCTAAGAGAAGATTGTTTAAATATGGAACATATTTTTTTAAATAATTTAGAATAAAAACAACATTTTTATCAAACAACTGTCGAACAAGCAGAACGTACAATGAAATACTTAATAATAAAATGAAGTAATCTCAGTAGCTACATTAGCACGATGCTAACAGCAGCTAGCTAACGTCAACATTAACCGACAGGTGCAGTACAGGTGTCCGCTTGTTACCTGCGAGCTGACCGGCCCAGACGGAGCGCGTGGAGGCAATTTAACGTATTAATGAAGGATTTAATACAAAATAAATCAGATTTAACTTCTACACCTAAACACCGCAGACACGACGTCCCGCACCGGAAACACTTCTTCTGCTTCTGTCATGAGTTTCCGGCAGGATTTGGCGGGTTATACGTTCTACTGCCCCCACAGGTCAGAACACACACTGACAGACTGAGACCACCAGACTCCATGTAAATAATCAGGACTTTTAGCGTGTATAGAGCCAGACTCCATGTAAATAATCACTACTTTTAGCGTGTATAGAGCCAGACTCCATGTAAATAATCAGGACTTTTAGCGTGTATAGAGCCAGACTCCATGTAAATAATCAGGACTTTTAGCGTGTATAGAGCCAGACTCCATGTAAATAATCACTACTTTTAGCGTGTATAGAGCCAGACTCCATGTAAATAATCACTACTTTTAGCGTGTATAGAGCCAGACTCCATGTAAATAATCAGGACTTTTAGCGTGTATAGAGCCAGACTCCATGTAAATAATCACTACTTTTAGCGTGTATAGAGCCAGACTCCATGTAAATAATCAGGACTTTTAGCGTGTATAGAGCCAGACTCCATGTAAATAATCAGGACTTTTAGCGTGTATAGAGCCAGACTCCATGTAAATAATCACTACTTTTAGCGTGTATAGAGCCAGACTCCATGTAAATAATCACTACTTTTAGCGTGATATTTTTAGCGTTTTAACTATAAATGTTGTGAAACTGCCACAGATTTCGAGCTGAGGGTCCGTGTTCTGCTCTGTGAGATCCGGTCGGACATTTCTTCAGTCTGTGTTCATTCTGAGTCCAACCATCCCAGAGCGTTAACGCTCAAATCGCCCGACATACACAAACATCTGTGTGAAAAAACGACAAAAAAAGTGAAAAACTAAAACAAAAGTGACAAATTATGTCGCAAAAAAAATCAACATGAATGTTAAAAAAAGCGCAAAAAAAGTAGAATAAAAAAACTACAAAAAATGTGTCGAAAAAGCGACAAAAACATTGAAAAAGTGACAGAAAAGTCGAACAAAAAGCAGTAAAAACGACTTCATTGTCTCTTTAAACATGAAAATAAAATCTGTGGAAGAAGAGACGGACTCGGCTGGAGAGTGTAACAGATGTTTATTATATTTTGGAATCATACAACATAAATAAAAGCTTTCATTACATAACGTTCTCATCAGCACCAGAACCAAACGTCACCAGAACCAGAACCAGACTTCTGGACTGGTTAACACAGACTGGCAGAATAACGGACCAATCATCGGGGATCTTTCTCCGAGGTTTTAACACTGTTTCTTTTTTATTGTTTGTTGTGGCTTGTTTCTGATTGGCTGCAGTAGAGCAACAACAACAACAAAGTGACCAAAACGTCAAAAAAGCATCAGAATTTTATTCTCCATGGTCCAACCAATGAACGTCCAGCAGCGCCGACGGTCTGAACCGGTCCTCACTTCCTGTCTAATGCTCCATGTATTCTGATATATTTTAGGATAAACATTAACCGGTTTAAAACGCAACTATAAACAACGCCCAGAAAACTCACAACAACAACAACAACAACAGATACATAAAAACATAAAGTATGCACGCTGCGTACAGGAGTACGACTGATACTAACGATGTGAATACATGTTTACTGTCGCTGTAACTTACGCTGCGTTCCAGACACTCTTTAGCCCGACAAACCCTTCTAGCTAGCGTTAGCTAGCGCTACCTATCGCTGACGTTAGCTAGTGGCTACCTACCGTTGACGTTAGCTAGTGGCTACCTAACGTTGACATTAGCGAGTGGCTACCTAACGTTGACGTTAGCTAGTGGCTACCTAACGATGACGTTAGCTAGTGGCTACCTAACGTTGACGTTAGCTAGTGGCTACCTAACGATGACGTTAGCTAGTGGCTACCTAACGTTGATGTTAGCTAGTGGCTACCTAACATTGATGTTAGCTAGTGGCTACCTAACGTTGACATTAGCAAATGGCTACCTAACGTTGACGTTAGCTAGTGCTACCCACCGATGACGTTAGCTAGTGGCTACCTAACGTTGATGTTAGCTAGTGGCTACCTAACATTGACGTTAGCTAGTGGCTACCTAACGCTGACGTTAGCAAGTGCTACCAAACGCTGACGTTAGCAAGTGCTACCTAACGTCAACGTTAGCTAGCGGCTACCTAACGTTGACGTTAGCTAGCGGCTACCTAACGATGACGTTAGCTAGTGGCTACCTAACGTTGATGTTAGCTAGTGGCTACCTAACATTGATGTTAGCTAGTGGCTACCTAACGTTGACATTAGCAAATGGCTACCTAACGTTGGCGTTAGCTAGTGCTACCCACCGATGACGTTAGCTAGTGGCTACCTAACGCTGACGTTAGCTAGTGGCTACCTAACATTGACGTTAGCTAGTGCTACCCACCGATGACGTTAGCTAGTGGCTACCTAACGCTGACGTTAGCTAGTGGCTACCTAACATTGACGTTAGCTAGTGGCTACCTAACATTGACGTTAGCTAGTGGCTACCTAACGTTGACGTTAGCTAGTGGCTACCTAACATTGACGTTAGCTAGTGGCTACCTAACATTGACGTTAGCTAGTGGCTACCTAACGTCAACGTTAGCTAGTGGCTACCTAACGTTGACGTTAGCTAGTGCTACCCACCGATGACGTTAGCTAGTGGCTACCTAACGCTGACGTTAGCTAGTGGCTACCTAACATTGACGTTAGCTAGTGGCTACCTAACATTGACGTTAGCTAGTGGCTACCTAACGCTGACGTTAGCAAGTGCTACCAAACGCTGACGTTAGCAAGTGCTACCTAACGTCAACGTTAGCTAGCGGCTACCTAACGTTGACGTTAGCTAGCGGCTACCTAACGTTGACGTTAGCGAGTGGCTACCTAACGTTGATGTTAGCTAGCGTTAGTTGATACTAGTGATTTCTAGTCAGCGACATATTTTGGGCTTCATTTAATAAACATAACCTGCAGTAGTACACAGTAGTAGTACACAATCGTTTGTGTATTGTGTTGTTTTACTTTGCGTTGCCTATTTATTTCTATTCCTCACCGTTAACCACCGGCGTCTGTACAGCAACACGTGTTTCTGGAATTATATGTTGACCCTATATATATATATATATATATATATATATATATATATATATATATATATTATATTATATTATATATACATCTTAACGACAGATATTTGGAGGTTCAACCAGATAAAACAATAAATATTGTCTCAACATTTCTTTGCATTTATTTTCTAGGTTTCTGGCACTTTTTAGACGTTTTTATCGCTTTTTGTTTAGTTTCAGTTGTTTTTATACAATTTATATATATACATATATGAATATATATATATATATATATATATATATATATATATATATATATATATATATATATATATATATATATAAATTGATACCAAAATATAAACACTAGTTTCAGACTTATTCATGGAATTCATGGTCAATAAACCTCATTTTTTAGTTTAAAAAGCAGAAATATGTTAAAATATTGAGTAAAACTCCCAAAACGTAATAAAATAAACTGAAACTGAAGGAAGTCCGATATTCCGGCCCGGTCTCACAGAACTCCGTGAAATGATGACGAACTGTTAACAGCTCATTACGTGGTGGTGACCACGGAAAACAACGCCAATGTAAAGAGAAGATGGCGTAGCATCAGGACTACGACTACGGTGGCGAGCAGAACGAATGGCCGAACGTTTCTCTCGTTTCCTTCGTGTCCCGCGCGCCACGCGTCCTAAACCCAACCGTCCCGTTGTTGCCCCGCCCAGCCGCGACCTTTTCTTTAACTGAAGGTCGTGGACTCCGTGAGACCAGGTCGGACATTTCTTCCAGTCTGTGTTCATACCGAGTCCAACCATCCCAGAGCGTTAACGCTTAAATCGTCCGACATGATTGTCTCTCTCTGTGTGCTTCACAACAACAACAACAACAACAACAACAACAACAACAACAACAACAACAACATGGAGAACAACTCAAGGAATAAATATTCTTCTTCCCGTCTCCTCCGCCTCTTTATGTACATTATTAACAGCTCGCCGCGCTCGCCGTCTGGAACCACAGCAGCTGGCGAGGAGAAAACTAACAGACACAGAAAGCAAAACCGGAGGAAGAAGAAGAAGAAGAAGAAGAAGAAGAAGAAGAAGAAGAAGAAGAAGAAGAAGAAGAGGGGAACCGTAAGACGTCGCGGTCGCACGTTTCCGGCCCGGATGGATCATTAACCTGCAGCGTGATCAGTGGTGTAGTCTACGTGATGCCCTGACGCTGTACTGGTGCTCCGAGTGACTGCAGCAGACGTTACCGTTACCGTTACAGAACATGAGGCGGACGAGGCGGATGCTGCACGCCATAACGTTACTAAAGACGTATGGGGTTGGCGCTGAGGGACACGGCGCTCTGGGACGGGCTAATACTGGGAGTACTCACTACCAAACACTAGACTACACCACTGAGCGTGCAGTAGTCTCGTCAGACCCTCCTCCACAGAGCTGCGGAGGAGGGTCTGACTAGTCCACACAGCATTCAAAACGTGCTCTGGTTGATTGGCGTTTCTTTAAACCAATCAGAATCATCGTGGGCGGTGCTAAGCTCCGGACGGAGCCACGGTGCCTCTGCTAAATAGCCTCAGGAAGGAACTTGTTCTGGTGGAACATGTGTACGTTCAGAAGTAGTTTTAGTCGTGCAACAGAAAACTCCGATTGGACAGATAG
>JALJEH010000056.1:42500-70957 GCA_023631565.1 Gymnocephalus cernua | reverse complement strand
GCCACACTTTAGTTATGTATTGCAGCCTATGTTTGTTTTTAAGAGTGAGGGACCCAAACCAGCTCACAGAGGCAAAAGAAAGAATAGTTTCAATAAAACAAGAGTAAAACATCCGCATAAACGTCTTATCGACATTGAAATTGCAAAGTTTACGATAGAAAAACATGCGTTGGTGTGATTTTTTTACAGACAGCGTCAACTATATAATACTATAATAAGTCTATTATAATACCGAGGTATTTGTATTGCTTCACCACTTCGATAGCCTGATCGTTAATAAAGATAGGAGAGAGGGTGGGGGGGTTCTTCCTGAAGTCGATTAGCATTTCCTTGGTTTTTGCTGCGTTAATATTCATAAAAGAGGACTCACACCACTCTGTAAAATCATTTAAAATAGCTCCATGCTCGGGGTCGTTGTGGGTCAGCAGTGACGATATTACCGAGTCGTCGGCAAACTTAATGACATGACGCCCAGTGTGCCGGCTTGGGCATGCGTTTATATATAAAATGAATAAGGTCGCAGAGAGGACGCAGCCCTGAGGGGAACCGGTGGAGGAATGAAGAACATCGGATAAGATGCTATTCACTCTCACACGTTGAGTTCATCAACCAACAGATGAGACGAGGGTCGATGTTGAAGGTACTCTTTAAAGCCCCTGCTAAAATATGCAGGTGGATGCAATTAAAAGCTGAAGAAAAGTCAATAAAAAGGTGGTGAGGTCTGTAGGCGAATTGAAACAGGTCTAATAGGTCCTGTACAGAGTTCAAAAGATCATCCTTCACGATCCTCTCCAACGTCTTCATAATGAGTGCTACAGGCCTGAAGTCGTTAAAAGACTCTGGACCGGAACAATAATTGAGTCTTTCCAAAGATTAGGAACGATGTGGAGATGCAGAGACATTTTGAAAATAAAGCAAAACATATCTGCCAGCTGTTCAGCACAGTTCTTTAGTTTACGGCCACCAATGCCGTCGGGGCCGGGACTTCTCCGTTCCTTAATACCTCTGAAGAGGGTCAGGACCTTGTTTCTGTCGACCTGGACATGAGTCTGTCCAGGGTCAACGCTATCAAAGACTGACAACTCCTCCTTAAAGTCGTAGGTATTAAAACGATTATAGAAATAGTTCAGTTCAGGTCCGACACTTCTTAGACTGCATCCCCGTCATGGCTTCCACACCCTCCCATGCAGGATGTGAGCTGCCTGTGCTCAACATGTTCTCAATTTTGTCCTTATAGTTAAGTTTTGCAAGCTTAAGTTCCTTTTTAGCTTGTTTTTGAAGTACTCTATATTGAGTCATGTTACCTTGGTTGAAGCTAATATTTCGTTGATTTATAATGCTTTTAACAGATTTGGAGACCCAAGGTTTATTATTTGGATATATGGAGATGATTTTATGGGGGATGACTGAATTCTCACAGAAGGTGATGTATGCGGAAACAGTCTCTGTAAGCTCATCAATGTCCTTACATTCATTTTTAAATAGATCCCAATCAGTACAGCAGTAGCATTCTTGTAGAGACTGGATTGAGTCCTCTGACCAATCCGGAACCAATTTTCGTTCTGGCTTGTTTCTCTTCAGTACCGGTTTGTAGGACGGAACCAAATAAAGTTGTGATCAGACATGCCAAGAGGAGCTCTGCTGTAGGATTTATAAGCACCTTTGACAGATCCATAACAGCGGTCCAGCCTTTTGGTCCGTCGTGTTGCACAGGTGACATATTGATAAAAGTTACACAGGGACCTCCGTGGTTTACAGTTATTAAAATCGCCCGTGACAAAGTTTGGTGCTTCAGGTGAAATCCCCTGAAGCCGCTGCACGCACTTCACCACAGCCCGAGTCGCTAAGTCGGCATTAGCCTTCGGGTGATATAGACAAGTGTAACAAATATCTGTGGGAAGTCCCTGGGCAGATAAAAGGGGCGTAAGGATACAGACAGAAGTTCTATATCAGGAGTACACAGTTTCTCTCTAACAATCACCGTATTGCACCATTTCTTATTTATATAAAGACATAAGCCTCCACCAAGTGATTTTCCCGTCACTGTGGAGTCTCTGTCAAGACGGACCGGCTCCCCAAAACAGTCCGACTCAAGATCTGAATCCTGATCTTGATCTTTGAGCCACGTCTCTGTCAAGGCGAGGAGACAGGCGGTTCTGTACTCTGAAAGGAACTTTACTTTTGCCTGAAGCTCGTCCACTTTATTTCGAAGGGACTGGACATTGGCGAGGATAATTGAAGGAAGAGGTATCCGACGATGGCCTTGTCGCTTCAGTCTTTGCCGTACGCTGCCGCGTCTCCCCCTCTTCCTCACTCCTGTCCTTGGTGCCCAACTCTGGTTCTCTGCGGGGGCTGCCGACCGGATGATCTCTGGTGGAAAAGCCGCCTGGGAGTCCACGATGCCCGCATCGGAGTTACGCAGGAACAGGAGAAACTCGCGGGTATATTGGAGTGCGCCCAACAGTTTGCATAAGAGCATAAAAAGGATAAAACAACCCATGAAACTGAGGAGAGTCATTGTTATGATCGTCACACACAGATCAGGTAAAGTCCAAGTTAGTAGGGACGCTAAAACCAGTTTAAACATTAAAAAAACACACAGTCGCACTCTTACTCTGCTGCTGCTTGTCGTCATTACAGCGCCATTGCACAGGCTCAGTCTCTGGCATAGACAGTTAAAGAAGTGGACCAGCAGGTCCCGTTGGTCTGGACCGAGACCAGTGAGGTCACTTCCCCGGTGACGGCTGAGCGTTACTGCGCAGCCTCAAACTGAGCTTGATGACGTAGATGTGACGTGAGCAACGTGTCTGAACGTTGTAAGTCTTCTGGTAGCTGTGCCAAGAGAAATCTCAATCATTCCCAATCTATCAGAGACGGAGAGCGTAGGTATATGTAAGGAGATAACATAGGCACAGGCTAATTACTGATCACTAAAATGCTAGTTAACATTAGTAATTAAACTAAACAGCTGATGTAAGTCCAAACTGCCTGCGAGCTTCTCCTGTACTGTACGGTAATTCCTCTACTATGAGACAGTAAGTCTCGTGGTTATGACCCAACCGTTAGCCTATTTTTATAAAAACGTCTGCTACGGAGCCATAACGTGAGGTACAAGGTAACGGAGCCTTTTACACATTGTCGTGTTTCTTTAGAAATAAACAACAGACAAATAAAGTCTTCAAATGCTTCAGATGTAAAGTTATTGGCTGTCAGAGTCCGACTGGGTCCGGCTTTCTCTCGTTGGCGAGAGCTAAAAAGCAGCAAAAGTCACGTTAAGTACTCCACAGAGACTGTAGGGGGCGCTGTTTGACAACAGAAATGGAAACTGCATAGCATGTCTTTAAAGTCAAACATCACTAGAAGTCCGTCTGCGATCAAAGAAATTCTTCGTCGACAAACACTCGTAAAAGGGAAATAATCTTCAAGTATTTTGATAATTGATTCATCGTATTCAAGTCATTTTTCATGCAAAAATGTCATAAAAATTGCATTTTCAGTCTCTCACATATGGAGGTTTCCTTCCTTCTCTTTTTGTGTTTCATATCATATTTACCTGGGTAACTTTGGGTTCGGGACATTTAAAGACAGCTTGGACTCTAAGGAACTGGGACATTTTACAGACCAGACTATGACTCGGCAGATGAAATGATGGGTAGTTGCAGCTCTAATTTAATGGAAGAAAGCATCACAGATTTTGCTCACAAGTTTCTTTAAAATATAAATTATTCAGCGAGAAAAAGCAGAATAAAACGACTAGTTCTGACTTCAGCAGAGATTACGGGTTAGAAGACGTTCAACAACGTCTGAAAACTTCTTCTGGAAAGATCACAAACAAACTGAAGGATTCAAAGAAGGGTGTAACGATTACCGGTGTAACGCTAAACCACGCTGACGATAACAATTACCGTTTTCATTTAAAATATCATCATTATCACAGTGTGGAAACTTCCCAGCTTCCTCCGAGTCTCCTGAAGTTGCTGCGTCCTGCGTAGCCAACAACGTGCGTTTCCTGTCTGTGTGCACGTTCTGTGCAGGAGAACAAGTTGCTGCTGAAGGCGGCAATACGTCAAATCTGCTGACTCATCTCCGTGACCATCACCCACAACTTCACACCCAATGCAAGGTAAGTTAATGTTTTAGAATATTGAACACACTCAAATACCGTGATAATACAGAAAACCGTGATAATTTTGGTCACTTTAACCGTGAGGTTAAATTTTCACACATCTGTATTTTCAAAGCGTGAGACGACAAACGGAAACAGGAACAAACTGTTGCTGCTGCGACTAAAATCAGAGGAAATCCAAAAGGAGGTTTGTGTTGTGACTTTCTGACCAGAGCTGATGAGATGATTAGTTTGGATCAAAGAGTTCTTCTGACAATCAACAGACTGAAAGTCAAATCTGACTTCAGTAGAAAACAACTTCTGGAAGCATCACAAACACACGCTGAAGGTTTCAAAGTCACACTTTCAGCTAGCGTAACATCTGGACACACAAACCACAGCTGGGACTAAAACCACAGGAAATCCAAAGAGACTCCGACAACCTGAACAATGTGTGTGTGTGTGTGTGTGTGTGTGTGTGTGTGTGTATGTGTGAGAGAGAGAGATTGTGTGTGTGTTTGTGTGTGTGTGTGTGAGAGAGAGAGAGAGATTGTGTGTGTGTGTGTGTGTGTGAGAGAGAGAGAGAGATTGTGTGTGTGTGTGTGTGTGTGTGTGTGAGAGAGAGACAGATTGTGTGTGTGTGTGTGTGAGAGAGAGATTGTGTGTGTGTGTATGTGTGATTGCGTGTGTGTGTGTGTGAGAGAGAGAGATTGTGTGTGTGTGTGTGTGTGTGTGTGTGTGTGTGTGTGTGTGTGTGTGTGTGTGTGATTGTGTGTGTGTGTGAGAGAGAGATTGTGTGTGTGTGTGTGTGTGTGTGTGTTCAACAACTTGCACAATGCGTGACTTACCCCAGCGTTGTCATGGTGACGATGGTGTACCAGAAGGCGGCGGGGATGCTGGTGAACTTGCTGGCGCTGGAGCCCTTCTCGGCGTAGAACATGACGGTGGCGAAGATGATGATGGCCATGGTGAGGGAGAAGAGCAGGAAGCCGAGCTCCGAGGCGCAGCTCTTCAGCGTGTAGCCCAGGATGCGCAGCCCCGCCGAGTGCCGCGAGAACTTGAAGATCCGAAACACCCGAAAGACCCGCAGCGTCACGAAGGCGCCGCTCACGTCCTCGTTGTCCGTCATGACGAGGCCGATGTAGTACGGCATGATGGCCACAACGTCGATCACCGACATCACGCTCTTCACAAACTTGTAGCGGCTCGGCGCCACCGCCAGGCGCAGCAGGTACTCCACCGTGAAGATCAGGACGCACGCCGTGTCCAGGCAGAAGAACGCCAGCGCGTACCGCTCGCCGCACGACACCTCCGCGGCGCGGTTGGGCCCCGGGCCGCACGGCACCGTCTCCACCACGTTGGCGAGCACCGACACGGCGATGAAGAAGCCGGTGACGTAGTAGAAGACCAGCGCCATGGTGGAGGTGTGCGGGTTCTCGAAGGCTCGCCACATTGTCTCCCGGAAACTCAGGTCCGCCACGACCACGTCGTTGGCCGGGTCCATCTCCTCGTCGTCCTGGATACGCTCTTGGTTTTCGCGGCGCCGGTCCTTGTACTCCTCGTAGCAGCAGTCGCCGATGATCTCGGGGATGATGCCGAAGAACGCGAGCTCCTCGTCGTACGCCGAGATGCACTCCTGCCGCGGGTAGTGCAGCTTCCCCGTGCGGTAGAAGTTGAGGATGTGGCGGAAGATGTCCGGGTCGCGGTCGAAGAAGTACTCGTTGGCGTCGGCGTGGAAGAAGAAGTCTCGCTCCGTGCTGCCCAGCAGCGTGTCGGGGAACTTCTCCAGCGTGTCCCGCCACGTCTGGAACTTTGTGCCGCTGACGTTGAGCACGATGAGCCCGGCGGGCTGCGCGGGCCGCTTGTCCTTCGGCTGCACGGGCATCGGCGTGCTGGCCACCGGCATCCAGCCAATGGCCGCCGCGCGGGCCAAAGGCAGCCACGCCGCCACTCCCCCCGCCATGGCGGTCCCGGAGTGCTGGCGAGGCTCGCTAACAGGGCGGGGTCACGATAAAACAAGTACTTTAAAAGTCCCAACTACCTGCCTGGTGATGTAATTTTGTCCGGAAGTATTTTAAGAGACTCTGGGTTCAAATAATCTCTTTAACATCCAATTAAAATGGATCTTTGTTTGATTGATCTGATATCAGAAATGGATCTTTTAATGTCTGTCTTTGAACCATGGACGGATGGAGAAGTAAGAAGTCCTTTAAACTAACTTTTCTGGGGTCTCAGTTCTTGATTTAAACATGAAGCTGGTGCATCTTACAGATATGTGAAGTTCTCTGAGAATCTCTTTTCTATCCGGATAAACTGGGACTGGAACTGATATCCAATCAGAAATGTAATCCAATCGATTTGGGAGATCTTAAGAGATCCTCAGCCTGAGATAAAAGCATGGACCAGATTTTACACATGAGATTCTCCCGGAAACAAAGAGGCTTTTACGCACGAAATCGCTGCGTAAAAGCGCGTAAAGAGAAAACGAACGAGCATCAAACCAGCACGAGTCCTCATCAGTTACTGTCTGGAGATCCTCCACAGGAAACGGTGCGATTCCCTCCTAAAAATCCGTTATATTCCGGTTCCGGTAGGTGTTTTATCACCGCGCTGTGGTCGCTGTTACGGAGGCTCGTGAGGGGCAGATTCACGGAGCCACGGAGCAGCGCGAGCGCATCTGGCAACAGATGGGACTACAGAGCCGAAATATCTGAGAATATATGGAGCAAAATGTTCAAATATCATTAAAATCTGACGATTATTAATGAACAGGATTAAATATTCCTATTCCCGTTGGGACATGTTGAGTTCATTTTGTTTTGTAGCTTTTGTTGTTTTATTTGTAATTTTTTTTACATGTTTGACATAAATCCTTCATTCAGTGAGTCGAGTTTCTCCAGGAAACAAACAGGTTTTTAGGTCGAAATCGATCCGAAAAACAAACCTCCACCCGGTAAAGAAACTCTTCTAAAGCTTCCGTTATCCTCCCAGAATCCGTTAAAGTCCGGTTCCCGGTGTGTTGTGTGTTGTATTTTCCCTCCACAGCGCGTGCATGTCCTCCAGCAGCAACAAGTCCGATCCCTCCGCTCCAGACCCGCGGACACCGGACACACCGCCGCTGAAAGCCTCCGCTGCCGGGTCTCCTGCCGGAGTCTTCCGCTCCACGGACTGATCCTGCGGAGAGCAGCTCGCTGCGACAACAGAGAGGGGGGGGGGGGGGGGTGAGAGAGAGAGAGAGAGGGGGGGGGGGGGGGGGGGGGAAGAGAGAAGGGGGGAGAGAGTAAAGGGAGGGAGGGCTGCAGAGGAGAGGAAATCCGAGTCTAGCCGAGCCGCGGCGGAGAAACAGAAAAGGTGCAGCTGAGAGGAACAGAAACACACACACACACACACACACACACACACACACACACACACACACACACACACACACACACACACACACACACACACACACACACACACACACACACACACACTATCTCTCTCAATTTCAATTCAATTCAAAATGCTTTATTGAGTGTCAGGAAAACAATATTGCCAAAGCATCAAGGCTAATACAACTCAATAATAATACAACCCCTCTCTCTCTCTCTCCCCTCCCTCCCTCTCTCTCTCTCTCTCTCTCTCTCTCTCTCTCTCTCTCTCTCTCTCTCTCTCCCCTCCCTCCCTCTCTCTCTCTCTCTCTCTCTCTCCCTCTCTCTCTCTCTCTCTCTCTCTCTGTCTCTGTCTCTCTCTCTCCCCCTCCCTCTCTCTCTCTCTCTCTCTGTCTCTCTCTCTGTCTCTCCCTCTCTCCCCCTCCCTCTCTCTCTCTCTCTCTCTCTCTCTCCCTCTCTCTCTCTCTCTCTCTGCATGGTCTACATGCTCGGTGTGCAGCTCTTTCTTTAGGCAGCCACGGAGCGTGCACGAGGTCTCTGTCCAGGTTTATGTGTTTTTGTTGAGTCAGCAGCATCAGGATCACATCAGGATCACATCTGTCACATCAGGATCACATCTGTCACATCAGGATCACATCTGTCACATCAGGATCACATCTGTCACATCAGGATCACATCAGGATCACATCTGTCACATCAGGATCACATCTGTCACATCTGTCACTGCAGCGTTGTGGTGGAAGTTTTTCTCTTAGCAGCAGGGTTTAGTAAATATCAATGATAAGAATGAAAACGAATAGAGACTGTTTGAGAATTAAACCAAAGTCTGGTCTGTGAGCATTTATTATATTTTGCAAAATAGAGGAACACAGTTTAAAGAGGTACAACTGAAACAGTATTTCTGCCTTCTAGACAGAACATTACACATTATATAGGAAACATTACACATTATATAGGAAACATTACACATTATATATGAAACATTACACATTATACAGAAACATGAAACAGAACATGGTTAGAGCCAGCCCCCCCTCCTACATCCTTGGTGCTGAGTTTTTGGTCACATACCATAAACAATTAAAGTTTCCATTCCTCCCCGCTATGTTCTAACATCTCTTCCTCGGAGACGGGAAGAAACGTAGTTCCTGGCTGTCTAAGCCGCCGTCAGCCTCCTCACTTGTTATCTAAGAACAAAGATAACAACCTGAGGAAGCTTCAGGATAGTTAAAGCAATATAATTTCTACCAGGCTACAGTTGAGTACAATCTTTAAAGTAATGGTTAAAATAAAATTTGCCATCACAGCATCAACACAAGTCGACATGTCGCAGAATGTGTTATTATCATCTAGACTGTCTGATGTTCCCGTTTAAATAAGCGAGGATATCCTGGACTTCATCTCAAAGGCTCCTTTGTTTGGGAAGAACTCGTTCTTCTCTGTTGTCTAAATGTGTCTGAGACAGACAGACAGACCTGGCCCTGATTGGTGCATCTGAACAGTTAGACACGCCCCCTGGCCCTGATTGGTGCATCTGAGCGGTGGATTTCTGTAAATCCCCCTCCAGGCTGTAGGTGGAGCCAGAGGAGCTGGATTTATTTTAAAGTACCTGCTTCATGTAGTTCTACTGGAACATCGGGTCAGTTTCAGCAGGTATATGACACAAAGGTAGATTTAGAATATAATATTACCTGCTGCACCTTTAATGAGAATTAACATACCTGCGTGAAGTTAATCATCAGGAAGAACACAACCTTTAGTTCTTATGTTTCATAAGGAAGTTACTGTCTGTTAATAATTCAGCTTTATGGCTCTTAATGTGTTTTATTATTTAAATATTCTTGCAGTTGTTTTCTTTTAAATTAAACTTTAAACTTTACGGCCACACAAACTGCAAATGTTTTCATTTTTTTTATCTCAACACAAAGAAAGTTTTGGGGATAGTTTATAAATATATAAATATAATTTAAAATAATCTGACAGGAAGTCTGATGATCACACCCAGGCTGTTGTGGATGCTTTCGTCGCCACGGTAACAACCCTGCAGCAATGAACACACACACACGCTGATGTATTCATGAGCTGCAGTCAGAGAGGTCTCACTCTGCTCGTAAATCTCTGAACAAAAAGAAGTCTGATCAATGCTGTGTGTGTGTGTGTGTGTGTGTGTGTGTGTATGTGTGTGTGTGTGTGTCTGTGTGTGTGTGTGTGTGTGTGTGTGTGTCTGTGTGTGTGTGTGTGTGTGTGTGTGTGTGTGTCTCTGTGTGTGTGTGTGTGTGTGTGTGTGTTTACATTAGACACTAGGTCCCAATTTGAGCACTGATCTATAAATCATTATGTTTTATTGACGGCTCCCTGCAGATATAATGAATGTGCTCCTGTCTTTCTGTTTATATACACACACACACACACACACACACACACACACACACACACACACACACACACACACACACACACACACACACATACACACACACACACACACACACACACACACACACACTTACTCAGGTGATGTACTGTAACAACAGTAGGTTAAAGTGCAGCAGCAGTGATGTCACCCACTGGTTTGTGGAGCACAGTTTTTGAAGCCTCATATTTGGTAGATCCTGGTCATTCATGTCCAGAATACTAACGGGCTAATAACAGCTGCTGTCTCTCTCTCTCTCTCTCTCTGTGTCTCTCTCTCTTTCTCTCTCTCTCTGCAGGTTTAAAAACATACGATCGATCGTTGTGATTGGCAGTCCGTCCCTCCTCTCTGTCTCTAACTGGCCGTCTGCATCTCCCAGGTCAGAGGTCGACCAGTTTGAACTGTGAACGAAGACGATCGATATTCTCCTTCCAGCGTCTGTCAGTCAGAGTTTACCCTGATGGAGACTTCACAGCTTTTAACACGCAACGGTTCACCCTTTGCATGCTGCAAACCAAGCAAAACAAAGATTACATTTTAAAAGCAGCCGACTCCCAGCAACATGTCCCACAGCCTGAATATCAAACGTTCTCCTTCTGGGGGAATTTAGGAGTCTCAAAGTCGGCAAATCTGCCAAATCCTGCTTCGAGTGGCGTGTAATTGCAGTTTGCAAACAGTGTTTTGGTTTGGCGCAGTACGCCAGACGCTGAAGGGGGATTTGTGCGTCAGGATCTGATGCTGAGAGACACCGACCAAGCGCTGTAACTGGTGTTGTAGGAGACATAAGCAGGCCATTCCAACCGATAACCCAGAACATCTCCCTCTCTTTTACAGCCCGATGTTGCAGGTATGTTATGTTATGTTTTTTTTAAATGAGCTCAGCTGATGCAGGACCAGCTGCTATGTCTGTGCCATGTGTGTATGAGCCACTGTTGAATGCCATTTGCCTGAGGAAGACCCAGCAGGGTAGAAACGTTGCAGCACAATAAACATATGGGAGTATTAGCAGAGTGCGGGCATCTCATTCTTCTCAGTTGTATCCAGCCGCCTTCTTACCCTGCACCTCACCGGTGGGGATGTGCTCACTACCAACCCTAACCCTAACCCACTACTGCTCTACGTTATGATTCACTACCGCTACTGCTCTACGTTATGATTCACTACCACTACTGCTCTACGTTATGATTCACTACCACTACTGCTCTACGTTATGATTCACTACCACTACTGCTCTACGTTATGATTCACTACCGCTACTGCTCTACGTTATGATTCACTACCACTACTGGTCTACGTTATGATTCACTACCACTACTGCTCTACGTTATGGTTCACTACCACTACTGCTCTACGTTATGGTTCACTACCACTACTGCTCTACCTTATGATTCACTACCACTACTACTCTACGTTATGATTCACTACCACTACTGCTCTACGTTATGGTTCACTATCGCTACTGCTCTACGTTATGATTCACTACCACTACTGCTCTACGTTATGGTTCACTACCACTACTGCTCTACGTTATGATTCTCTACCACTACTGCTCTACGTTATGATTCACTACCACTACTGCTCTACGTTATGGTTCACTATCGCTACTGCTCTACGTTATGATTCACTACCACTACTGCTCTACGTTATGGTTCACTATCGCTACTGCTCTACGTTATGATTCACTACCACTACTGCTCTACGTTATGGTTCACTACCACTACTGCTCTACGTTATGGTTCACTACCACTACTGCTCTACGTTATGATTCACTACCACTACTGCTCTACGTTATGGTTCTCTACCACTACTGCTCTACGTTATGGTTCACTAGCACTACTGCTCTACGTTATGATTCACTAGCACTACTGCTCTACGTTATGGTTCACTACCACTACTGCTCTACGTTATGATTCACTACCACTACTGCTCTATGTTATGGTTCTCTACCACTACTGCTCTACGTTATGATTCACTACCACTACTGCTCTACGTTATGGTTCTCTACCACTACTGCTCTACGTTATGGTTCACTACCACTACTGCTCTACGTTATGGTTCACTAGCACTACTGCTCTACGTTATGATTCACTACCACTACTGCTCTACGTTATGATTCACTACCACTACTGCTCTACGTTATGGTTCACTACCGCTACTGCTCTACGTTATGGTTCACTACCGCTACTGCTCTACGTTATGGTTCACTACCACTACTGCTCTACCTTATGATTCACTACCACTACTGCTCTACGTTATGATTCACTACCGCTACTGCTCTACGTTATGGTTCACTACCGCTACTGCTCTACGTTATGATTCACTACCACTACTGCTCTACGTTATGGTTCACTACCGCTACTGCTCTACGTTATGGTTCACTACCGCTACTGCTCTACGTTATGATTCACTACCACTACTGCTCTACGTTATGATTCACTACCACTACTGCTCTACGTTATGGTTCACTACCACTACTGCTCTACGTTATGGTTCACTACCACTACTGCTCTACGTTATGGTTCACTACCACTACTGCTCTACGTTATGGTTCACTACCACTACTGCTCTACCTTATGATTCACTACCACTACTGCTCTACCTTATGATTCACTACCACTACTGCTCTACGTTATGGTTCACTACCACTACTGCTCTACGTTATGGTTCACTACCGCTACTGCTCTACGTTATGGTTCACTACCGCTACTGCTCTACGTTATGATTCACTACCGCTACTGCTCTACGTTATGGTTCACTATCGCTACTGCTCTACGTTATGATTCACTACCACTACTGCTCTACGTTATGGTTCACTACCACTACTGCTCTACGTTATGGTTCACTACCACTACTGCTCTACGTTATGATTCACTACCACTACTGCTCTACGTTATGGTTCTCTACCACTACTGCTCTACGTTATGGTTCACTAGCACTACTGCTCTACGTTATGATTCACTAGCACTACTGCTCTACGTTATGGTTCACTACCACTACTGCTCTACGTTATGATTCACTACCACTACTGCTCTACGTTATGGTTCTCTACCACTACTGCTCTACGTTATGATTCACTACCACTACTGCTCTACGTTATGGTTCTCTACCACTACTGCTCTACGTTATGGTTCACTACCACTACTGCTCTACGTTATGGTTCACTACCACTACTGCTCTACGTTATGGTTCACTACCGCTACTGCTCTACGTTATGGTTCACTACCACTACTGCTCTACCTTATGATTCACTACCACTACTGCTCTACGTTATGATTCACTACCGCTACTGCTCTACGTTATGGTTCACTACCGCTACTGCTCTACGTTATGATTCACTACCACTACTGCTCTACGTTATGATTCACTACCACTACTGCTCTACGTTATGGTTCACTACCACTACTGCTCTACGTTATGGTTCACTACCACTACTGCTCTACGTTATGGTTCACTACCACTACTGCTCTACCTTATGATTCACTACCACTACTACTCTACGTTATGATTCACTACCACTACTGCTCTACGTTATGGTTCACTACCACTACTGCTCTACGTTATGATTCACTACCACTACTGCTCTACGTTATGGTTCACTACCACTACTGCTCTACCTTATGATTCACTACCACTACTACTCTACCTTATGATTCACTACCACTACTGCTCTACGTTATGGTTCACTACCACTACTACTCTACGTTATGGTTCACTACCACTACTGCTCTACCTTATGATTCACTACCACTACTACTCTACCTTATGATTCACTACCACTACTGCTCTACGTTATGATTCACTACCACTACTGCTCTACGTTATGGTTCACTACCGCTACTGCTCTACGTTATGATTCACTACCACTACTGCTCTACGTTATGGTTCACTACCGCTACTGCTCTACGTTATGGTTCACTACCGCTACTGCTCTACGTTATGATTCACTACCACTACTGCTCTACGTTATGATTCACTACCACTACTGCTCTACGTTATGGTTCACTACCACTACTGCTCTACGTTATGGTTCACTACCACTACTGCTCTACGTTATGGTTCACTACCACTACTGCTCTACGTTATGGTTCACTACCACTACTGCTCTACGTTATGGTTCACTACCACTACTGCTCTACGTTATGATTCACTACCACTACTGCTCTACGTTATGGTTCTCTACCACTACTGCTCTACGTTATGGTTCACTACCACTACTGCTCTACGTTATGATTCACTACCACTACTGCTCTACGTTATGGTTCACTACCACTACTGCTCTACCTTATGATTCACTACCACTACTACTCTACGTTATGATTCACTACCACTACTGCTCTACGTTATGGTTCACTACCGCTACTGCTCTACGTTATGGTTCACTACCGCTACTGCTCTACGTTATGATTCACTACCACTACTGCTCTACGTTATGGTTCACTACCACTACTGCTCTACGTTATGATTCACTACCACTACTGCTCTACGTTATGGTTCACTACCACTACTGCTCTACGTTATGGTTCACTACCACTACTGCTCTACGTTATGATTCACTACCACTACTGCTCTACGTTATGGTTCTCTACCACTACTGCTCTACGTTATGGTTCACTATCGCTACTGCTCTACGTTATGGTTCTCTACCACTACTGCTCTACGTTATGGTTCACTACCACTACTGCTCTACGTTATGATTCACTACCGCTACTGCTCTACGTTATGGTTCACTACCGCTACTGCTCTACGTTATGATTCACTACCACTACTGCTCTACGTTATGATTCACTACCACTACTGCTCTACGTTATGGTTCACTACCGCTACTGCTCTACGTTATGATTCCCTACCACTACTGCTCTACGTTATGGTTCTCTACCACTACTGCTCTACGTTATGGTTCTCTACCACTACTGCTCTACGTTATGGTTCTCTACCACTACTGCTCTACGTTATGGTTCTCTACCACTACTGCTCTACGTTATGGTTCACTACCGCTACTGCTCTACGTTATGATTCACTACCACTACTGCTCTACGTTATGATTCACTACCACTACTGCTCTACGTTATGGTTCACTACCACTACTACTCTACGTTATGGTTCACTACCACTACTGCTCTACGTTATGGTTCACTACCACTACTGCTCTACGTTATGATTCACTACCACTACTGCTCTACGTTATGGTTCTCTACCACTACTGCTCTACGTTATGGTTCACTAGCACTACTGCTCTACGTTATGATTCACTAGCACTACTGCTCTACGTTATGGTTCACTACCACTACTGCTCTACGTTATGATTCACTACCACTACTGCTCTACGTTATGGTTCTCTACCACTACTGCTCTACGTTATGATTCACTACCACTACTGCTCTACGTTATGGTTCTCTACCACTACTGCTCTACGTTATGGTTCACTACCACTACTGCTCTACGTTATGGTTCACTACCACTACTGCTCTACGTTATGGTTCACTACCGCTACTGCTCTACGTTATGGTTCACTACCACTACTGCTCTACCTTATGATTCACTACCACTACTGCTCTACGTTATGATTCACTACCACTACTGCTCTACGTTATGGTTCACTACCGCTACTGCTCTACGTTATGATTCACTACCACTACTGCTCTACGTTATGATTCACTACCACTACTGCTCTACGTTATGGTTCACTACCACTACTGCTCTACGTTATGGTTCACTACCACTACTGCTCTACGTTATGGTTCACTACCACTACTGCTCTACCTTATGATTCACTACCACTACTACTCTACGTTATGATTCACTACCACTACTGCTCTACGTTATGGTTCACTACCACTACTGCTCTACGTTATGATTCACTACCACTACTGCTCTACGTTATGGTTCACTACCACTACTGCTCTACCTTATGATTCACTACCACTACTACTCTACCTTATGATTCACTACCACTACTGCTCTACGTTATGGTTCACTACCACTACTACTCTACGTTATGGTTCACTACCACTACTGCTCTACCTTATGATTCACTACCACTACTACTCTACCTTATGATTCACTACCACTACTGCTCTACGTTATGATTCACTACCACTACTGCTCTACGTTATGGTTCACTACCGCTACTGCTCTACGTTATGATTCACTACCACTACTGCTCTACGTTATGGTTCACTACCGCTACTGCTCTACGTTATGGTTCACTACCGCTACTGCTCTACGTTATGATTCACTACCACTACTGCTCTACGTTATGATTCACTACCACTACTGCTCTACGTTATGGTTCACTACCACTACTGCTCTACGTTATGGTTCACTACCACTACTGCTCTACGTTATGGTTCACTACCACTACTGCTCTACGTTATGGTTCACTACCACTACTGCTCTACGTTATGATTCACTACCACTACTGCTCTACGTTATGGTTCTCTACCACTACTGCTCTACGTTATGGTTCACTACCACTACTGCTCTACGTTATGATTCACTACCACTACTGCTCTACGTTATGGTTCACTACCACTACTGCTCTACCTTATGATTCACTACCACTACTACTCTACGTTATGATTCACTACCACTACTGCTCTACGTTATGGTTCACTACCGCTACTGCTCTACGTTATGGTTCACTACCGCTACTGCTCTACGTTATGATTCACTACCACTACTGCTCTACGTTATGGTTCACTACCACTACTGCTCTACGTTATGATTCACTACCACTACTGCTCTACGTTATGGTTCACTACCACTACTGCTCTACGTTATGGTTCACTACCACTACTGCTCTACGTTATGATTCACTACCACTACTGCTCTACGTTATGGTTCTCTACCACTACTGCTCTACGTTATGGTTCACTATCGCTACTGCTCTACGTTATGGTTCTCTACCACTACTGCTCTACGTTATGGTTCACTACCACTACTGCTCTACGTTATGATTCACTACCGCTACTGCTCTACGTTATGGTTCACTACCGCTACTGCTCTACGTTATGATTCACTACCACTACTGCTCTACGTTATGATTCACTACCACTACTGCTCTACGTTATGGTTCACTACCGCTACTGCTCTACGTTATGATTCCCTACCACTACTGCTCTACGTTATGGTTCTCTACCGCTACTGCTCTACGTTATGGTTCTCTACCACTACTGCTCTACGTTATGGTTCTCTACCACTACTGCTCTACGTTATGGTTCTCTACCACTACTGCTCTACGTTATGGTTCACTACCGCTACTGCTCTACGTTATGATTCACTACCACTACTGCTCTACGTTATGATTCACTACCGCTACTGCTCTACCTTATGATTCACTACCACTACTGCTCTACGTTATGGTTCACTACCACTACTACTCTACGTTATGGTTCACTACCGCTACTGCTCTACGTTATGATTCCCTACCACTACTGCTCTATGTTATGGTTCTCTACCACTACTGCTCTACGTTATGGTTGAATCATAACGTGGTATGGTTGAATCATTCTCTACCACTACTGCTCTACGTTATGGTTCTCTACCACTACTGCTCTACGTTATGGTTCACTACCACTACTGCTCTACCTTATGATTCACTACCACTACTGCTCTACCTTATGATTCACTACCACTACTGCTCTACGTTATGATTCACTACCACTACTGCTCTACCTTATGATTCACTACCACTACTGCTCTACCTTATGATTCACTACCACTACTGCTCTACGTTATGGTTCACTACCACTACTGCTCTACGTTATGATTCACTACCACTACTGCTCTACGTTATGGTTCACTACCACTACTGCTCTACCTTATGATTCACTACCACTACTGCTCTACGTTATGATTCACTACCACTACTGCTCTACGTTATGGTTCACTACCACTACTGCTCTACGTTATGGTTCACTACCACTACTGCTCTACGTTATGGTTCACTACCACTACTGCTCTACCTTATGATTCACTACCACTACTGCTCTACCTTATGATTCACTACCACTACTGCTCTACCTTATGATTCACTACCACTACTGCTCTACGTTATGGTTCACTACCACTACTGCTCTACGTTATGGTTCACTACCACTACTGCTCTACGTTATGATTCACTACCACTACTGCTCTACGTTATGGTTCACTACCACTACTGCTCTACCTTATGATTCACTACCACTACTGCTCTACGTTATGATTCACTACCACTACTGCTCTACGTTATGGTTCACTACCACTACTGCTCTACGTTATGGTTCACTACCACTACTGCTCTGCGTTATGGTTCACTACCACTACTGCTCTACGTTATGATTCACTACCACTACTGCTCTACGTTATGGTTCACTACCACTACTGCTCTACCTTATGATTCACTACCACTACTGCTCTACGTTATGATTCACTACCACTACTGCTCTACGTTATGATTCACTACCACTACTGCTCTACGTTATGGTTCACTACCACTACTGCTCTACCTTATGATTCACTACCACTACTGCTCTACGTTATGATTCACTACCACTACTGCTCTACGTTATGATTCACTACCACTACTGCTCTACGTTATGGTTCACTACCACTACTGCTCTACGTTATGATTCACTACCACTACTGCTCTACGTTATGGTTCACTACCACTACTGCTCTACGTTATGATTCACTACCACTACTGCTCTACGTTATGGTTCACTACCACTACTGCTCTACCTTATGATTCACTACCACTACTGCTCTACGTTATGATTCACTACCACTACTGCTCTACGTTATGGTTCACTACCACTACTGCTCTGCGTTATGGTTCACTACCACTACTGCTCTACGTTATGGTTCACTACCACTACTGCTCTACGTTATGATTCACTACCACTACTGCTCTACCTTATGATTCACTACCACTACTGCTCTACGTTATGGTTCACTACCACTACTGCTCTACCTTATGATTCACTACCACTACTGCTCTACGTTATGGTTCACTACCATTACTGCTCTACGTTATGATTCACTACCACTACTGCTCTACGTTATGATTCACTACCACTACTGCTCTACGTTATGGTTCACTACCACTACTGCTCTACGTTATGATTCACTACCACTACTGCTCTACGTTATGATTCACTACCACTACTGCTCTACGTTATGGTTCACTACCACTACTGCTCTACGTTATGGTTCACTACCACTACTGGGGCGGCTGTGGCTCAGTGGTAGAGCGGTGGCCTGCCAATCGGAAGGTTGGTGTTTCGGTCCCTGACCGTCATGTCAAAGTGTCAAAATGTCATGTCAAAGTGTCAAAATGTCATGTCGAAGTGTCCTTGGGCAAGGCTCTGAACCCCGATGCTGCTCATTGGAGTGTAAATGTGTGTGAATGTTTAAATGTGTGTGAATGTTTATCTGATGAGCAGGTGGCACCTTGTATGGCAGCCTCGGCCACAGCGTGTGAATGGTTCCTGTACTATGTTAAAGTGCTTTGAGTAGTTGTTAAGACTAGAAAAGTGCTTTATAAATACTTTACATTTGCATTACTACTGCTCTCCATTATGATTCAGGAAGTTGAACCAACAGCAACTTTGATCTGCAGTCGAGTCACGACGGAACAGCACAACAGATTTAATGGATATTTTCTCCCTACAGGTGCAATTACAGCTCGTTAGTCCCAGATATCAATTAGACACAGGCACACACACACACACACACACACACACACCAGAGGGGTTTTGGTGTCACTTTACAGAGATTGAAGTAATTAAAGTGCAGTAATCTGCACACTTGTCTGTTCAATGCGACGCTTGTCGTCCAATCACGTAAGGGTTGAACCAGCCTCCAGGAAGTGCTGCAGCCTTTAAAGGGAATTGAACATAGCGGATACACGTTCGATGGAACTACAACTCCCGACTCGTCACGTGATGCCCTCTGGCCCAAAAACACTTTCCACTTTCTCTTGTCCACTAGAAGTCACTTTGTCCTGTCTCTGTTTCACCATTCAGTCTGAGTCTCAGGTGTTCGAGTTACATGTTTCCAGTGGAAAGAGTCCCTCAGTCCTTCAGGTTAGGCATGCCGTCGACTCTTTCAGGGAAAGGTTTCCACAACAGAAGACAAAAAGCCTTTTGTGAAATGCAGAGGCGATTCTAGGATCAGACCTTTAGGGGGGCTCAGCCCCTAATGAGAATGTGACACGGATACACTGCCTTGCAAAAGTTTTTTTTATGTTTAACAGTTCTTTTCACTACCATATAAACACCACTAACACAAATTTATTACCACTACTTTTACACTTAATTTTGAAAATGCATGGTCAATAAATCTAATTTATAGGAAACTATACCTAATCCTTGAGTTAAAAAAGCTGAAATTATGAATTATTTAGACTAATATTAAAGGAAGGGTAATCACAGTTATATGTCAACATTCAGTAAAAATGTCAACATTCAGTAAAAAAAAAAAAAAAAAAAAAAAAAAAAAATATATATATATATATATATATATATATATATATATATATATATATATATATATATTTATATATATATATATATATATATATATATATATATATTTATATATATATAGATAGGTTCAATGAACACATCCAGACTGATGGAGCACAGAAACTGATCTTCAGATGGCAGATACTTTGCAGCAGCCAAAAACATATTAAAATACAGTTTATTATTTTAAAAAAAGGTGTTTGACTTGCACCGAACTGTGAGCAACAAGGAACATTTAAAACATGACAAAGTGAAGCTCGCTACTCTGACAAAACGTCACTGAATATATCCACACGGGGGCGGAGCCAGACATTGTAAACATGTGGGGCTCAGCCCGGTTTACAGCGGCTCAATGCACTATATATTTTAAGACATTTGACACAATAGAATGCCTAAATATCTGCACTGGGCTGCACCACTGTGTAAGTTCAAACATAGACTAGTCTGAACCTATCTTTAACTAGGTTGGAGTTTACGCACTACTAACATTTTAAGGGTTGCACCAGCTGAAAAAGTTGTAAGGCATAAGTTAAAACTTAAATCTTACACCCGCCTTGGTGGCTGTAAAGTCCTCTGTAAGCAGTGGTGTAGTCTACGTGATACGCAGAAAGAAAACTCCAGGATTTACATATACTCTCTTAAACATGATGACCCACAACATTATACTTTACGTTATATTTTTGATATATTTTGAATTGTCATCTGCGTTTTTCTTCTTCACGTAGGCTAAATAAAAAAGGTATTTCCACCATAAATTGGTGAATAAAAGTTATCTGAATGCAGGAAATGAAGTCTTTGACGCTCAAAGTAACCCTGGGGGAGGACAGACCCAGCCAGACCTCCCCTCCCACCACTATGATATGCCCCCTCGCCCAAAGGCAGATTACACACACATACATATACACACACACACATATATATATATATACACATATATATCCTAAATGTCGTTTATGAAAATAACGTGTAAACGTAGCATTGGAGAGGAAGACCGTGGCGGAGAGATGAAGGACTGTTGAAGGCTGATCAGAAGTCACGTCCTCTCACTGACAGACACAACGCATCTCTAAAGGTTCTCAGTTCAAAGTGAATCCTAAATGTTCAGACGTGCTGAGAGAAGCCTCTGATGTTTGACCTTCATCACGCGTCCATCCGCATGTTGATGCTACACAAACAGTTTGTAGTTTTATGTAAAGAGACGTCTGGGAAGATCAGACACGTAGGAACATATTTAATGTATTAATGATGGCGTTCCAGAGCTGAAGATACAGAGAAACCTTCGAATGTTGAGCTTAAAGAGAAAAGACTCTCTCTCAGTCTGCTACGTTTCAGTCCAGAAGTAGTGAGCGTGCAGCAGGACTACAGATACTACTATTACACCCCTACTCTTATGATGTTTCCATCCACACGCTTTTATCCAAGTTGATATCGAATTAAAAGTGCTTTCTGGAAACAGTAAAATTCAATTGAATTTCATGAATATCGACTCAAAGGAAATACATTCGGTCTAATCGGATTTTCTCTTGATCGATATACGGGTTATGCGAAAAACGCTGATGGAAACGTTATTTGCTGAATAAATAATGAATTGCGATGAAGTTTTAGGTCATTTTATGGTTGCAAAACGAAGAAGAAGAAGTTTTAGTTAATTTCTGTCCAGTATTTCCGGTGTCAATAAAGACAGAGAAGTGAACGAGGAGACGAGAGACTTTTTGAATTTAATTTAGGAGCAAAATATAACGGCTATTTTAGACAGCAACAATCTAAGAAATGCCATAATTTATCAGGAACTGTCGAAGGAAATGGCCAACAAAGGTTAAGGATTAAGTGTTCCATCTACCAGGTAAACAGACGCACCTGTACAGGTCAGAAGTGGTGAAGACTGCTGTGTCATGCTTACTACTGGGAGTGGCGACACAAATGTCCCTTATGATGCAGCGATGGTCTACCAGCCTGTAGTAGGACTGATGGCCAGACCTGAAGCCTTCAGCAGGGGGTCTAATCGGGACGCGGGTCCCGTCTATGGCGCCATACACCTGTGGCACAAGGTATATATATATATATATATATATATATATACCTTTGCATCATCCTCGTTTGTATGGCGTTGCACAAGGCGTAAACACACCGGTGCACGGTGGTTTGCTGACTCCAAAAGTTTCGCCTCCCACTCTGGACTCTGCGTGTAGCCAGTTTGTAGAGAGCAATGACCACACGCTTCTCGGCTGGAACCGGAGGGCGATGGCTAACATCTGGGGAAAGGGACGGGCCAATAAAATAACCACAACAGGTCAGATGTTGTCTTGGTCATCAGAATATGCTTCAACCAAACGGTTTCCTCTGAACCACGACCTCCCAGAACTGTTTGGAGCGCCGTCGTTCCCACGGCACAGGCCGCCTCCGCTGTCGTCGGGCATTTACCTGCATCTGCATCGTCATAGCAACGTGTTGACAGCGTCGTCGTTTTCTTATTATAGCTTGATATGTCGCTATCAGCTGCACATGAGCACTATTACAACATGTGCAATATTGATCATTTGTTGGTAGATGGCGCGGTCCGTTTGTCTGGCAAAACTTTGTTCGCAAATGTTTTCTTGAATGTTGCGATTCAGCGCGAAAATGAATGGAAACACCTTAAAATGTCTCAAATCAATTCAATATACCAATGTGATTGCAAAACAGCACGTGACGTCATTACGCACAGGTTTTTATTCGCTTTAAAGTCGTTGGATGGAAACACACTTTCACCGGCTTTATTCACGTGAGTTTTTTTATAATTCGATGGACAAGTGGACGGAAACTTAGTTTCTGTGTCTGTCTCACTTTTTTCAATGTTTATACCTTGTTTTGACGCTTTCAACGTTTTATTTCCGACATTTTTGGACACTTTGGACATTCTCCATTTTGCTTTTTTCAGCGCTTTATTGTTGCTTTTTTTCTGCGTTTTTTGTCACTATTTCGCAGCGTTTTTAACGATTTTTTCACGCCATGTTT
This sequence comes from Gymnocephalus cernua, assembly GCA_023631565.1. Taxonomy (NCBI): domain Eukaryota; kingdom Metazoa; phylum Chordata; class Actinopteri; order Perciformes; family Percidae; genus Gymnocephalus; species Gymnocephalus cernua. The sequence continues at coordinate 47,566 of JALJEH010000056.1, read as the reverse complement.
GTCGCTTCTTTCCATCCTGTTTTGTATGTAACTATTCTCCAAATGTCTTCATCGTTCAGAAACCAGAACACAACATATGTTGAGGATGGATGTTGGAATAGAAGCTGTCAGAAGACAGAGCGCTGGATGTTAAATTAAAAAGCTGCATGTATCTGATCAGCAGTCTCTGAGTCTCTGTGAAGACGTCTTACCCAGAAGGCCTCACACTTCCTCTTCCTCCCACAGAAATGTAAACGTCCCGGTCGATATGGATCCTCGTGTTCTTCTTCTCCTCTCTAAGGAGACTCTGCATCACACAAACAGGAAATATCGACCGCTTGTTTCCCCAGACGCACGTTCACACTGAGAGGCCATTTGTTTCCACCGCAACAACCACCGGGGGAGGGTGTGGGGGGGGGGGGGGGTATAATGAATGTGTGTGTGTGTGTGTGTGTGTGTGATATCAAACATTTTGGTACAATATCAACCCGACCTGTTCATGAGAATGCGTTGAGCGACCGAGAAGTGTGTTTAAAAAGTGATAAATAAAAAGTAAAACTCATTTTGGGGGGGGGGGGGGGGGGTTAATACCCAGAAGAGTTTGGGAGGTTGGTGTGTGTGTGTGTGTTGGTTGGTGGGTGGCTGAAGTTGAAGTTGTAAAAAGTGAAATCCAGATAACGTAATAAATAATAAATAATAAATCTGATGACGTGAGAGAATCAGAACCATCTTCTGTGCCCCCCCCCCCCTCCCCCCAGGGGCTGATGGGAAACTCGCTTCACACCTTTTCTCTTTAAAGACATCGACCTGCAGCCTCGACTGCAGCTCGCTCTTCTTCTTCTTCTTGAGGTTTTTCCTCGTCAGCAGAGAGAGAGACGGGGGAGCTGGAAGAAGACGCCGCTGCTTGAAGATTTCTCCCACGGCCTTCTGGGAAACGAACGTTCCTCTATCTTTGTGTGAGCGACTTCAAACCAAACGTCCCTGAGCGAATGCGAACGCAGAACAAACTGCGTCAGCAGGAGCGAAGGTTCAGGCTGGAGCGGCGCCAGGCGGCGAGGGCTGGACGGAGGACGTGATGACAGCACACAATAACAACAGGTTCTGCACACGTGGAGAAACATACAGGAAGGAAACAAGTCAAATACTGTAAATGATTTTGTCGTTTCTTTTTTGTCGTAAATCTGAGAAGAAGTGTTCATACATAAAATAACATATATAAACATACAGAAAATGTTGCCTTTTTGTTGCCTTTTGTCACGTTTTTGTTACACTTTTGTTACATTTTTGTCACATTTTTGTTGCCTTTTGTCACAATGAGAGGAAACGTTAAGAGGAAAACTCTTTAAGTAAAATATAGGTCCGCTGCCAAGGCCAGATTGAAGGCCTGCACGCCAGCTGCAATGTCTCGAATGCTCTTCCAGTTCTCTTCAAAGTATGACAACATTCCAAAAAGTCTTAACAAATCCACACGGAGTCAGGAATCAGATGAGAAAAAGAGTTTTAATATGATCGAAAAGATATCAACAAGGGAAGGTCCGGACAAGCTTACTGAAGATTTTCTTTATAGCTCTGCCTTAACCCCCCTAAAATAGAGACCCTCCCCCAGAAAAACTCTCCAACAGCCACCTTCAGAACATGCGTGTCACATTTCCATTGGCTACGTTGGAGTCTAAAGACCCAAAACACTGAGAGGAAAAGGTTGAGACACACACTGAGTCTTCCTGAAAGAATGAACGTGTAAACACAACCTTGTTGAAAGCTGTCAAACGTTTTCACAGATAACATCGGATATGAGGGGGAGGGGGAGACAGAGGTGAGGGGGAGACAGAAGGGGGAGACAGAGGTGAGGGGGAGACAGAAGGGGGAGACAGAGGTGAGGGGGAGACAGAAGGGGGAGACAGAGGTGAGACAGAGGTGAGGGGGAGACAGAGGTGAGGGGGAGGTGAGGGGGAGACAGAGGTGAGGGGGAGACAGAGGTGAGGGGGAGACAGAGGTGAGGGGGAGGTGAAGGGGAGACAGAGGTGAGGGAGAGACAGAGGTGAGACAGAGGTGAGGGGGAGACAGAGGTGAGACAGAGGTGAGGGGGAGACAGAAGGGGGAGACAGAGGTGAGACAGAGGTGAGGGGGAGACAGAGGTGAGGGGGAGACAGAGGTGAGGGGGAGACAGAAGGGGGAGACAGAGGTGAGACAGAGGTGAGGGGGAGACAGAGGTGAGGGGGAGGTGAGGGGGAGACAGAGGTGAGGGGGAGACAGAGGTGAGGGGGAGACAGAGGTGAGGGGGAGGTGAAGGGGAGACAGAGGTGAGGGAGAGACAGAGGTGAGACAGAGGTGAGGGGGAGACAGAAGGGGGAGACAGAGGTGAGACAGAGGTGAGGGGGAGACAGAGGTGAGGGGGAGACAGAGGTGAGGGGGAGACAGAAGGGGGAGACAGAGGTGAGACAGAGGTGAGGGGGAGACAGAGGTGAGACGGAGGTGAGGGGGAGACAGAGGTGAGGGGGAGACAGAGGTGAGGGGGAGACAGAGGTGAGGGGGAGGTGAAGGGGAGACAGAGGTGAGGGAGAGACAGAGGTGAGACAGAGGTGAGGGGGAGACAGAGGTGAGACAGAGGTGAGGGGGAGACAGAAGGGGGAGACAGAGGTGAGACAGAGGTGAGGGGGAGACAGAGGTGAGGGGGAGACAGAGGTGAGGGGGAGACAGAGGTGAGGGGGAGGTGAGGGGGAGACAGAGGTGAGGGGGAGACAGAGGTGAGGGGGAGACAGAAGGGGGAGACAGAGGTGAGGGAGAGACAGAGGTGAGACAGAGGTGAGACAGAGGTGAGGGAGAGACAGAGGTGAGGGGGAGACAGAGGTGAGGGGGAGACAGAGGTGAGGGGGAGGTGAGGGGGAGACAGAGGTGAGGGAGAGACAGAGGTGAGGGGGAGACAGAGGTGAGACAGAGGTGAGGGGGAGACAGAGGTGAGACAGAGGTGAGACAGAGGTAAGGGGGAGGTAAGGGGGAGGTGAGGGGGAGACAGAGGTGAGGGGGAGACAGAGGTGAGATTTGGAGGGAGAAATAATAGTCCACACGTTCATTTCCTGGATCTGAATAACTGCAGAAAGAAACAGCCCAAAAGTGTCGACAGAACTGATTTGGGAAATCAGTCTGGCGCTGAGGTGATCACTCCCCCGCCGTTACGACCACCAGCCAGGGATTCTGGCCGATTTCAGCCGGTGAAGTCTTGCAGCAGGTAATTACCTCCGCGGGAATTTATTTCCCTCTGAACGCAGAACGCTGATGGCCGAGCAGAAAGGACTTCGATTAAAAAGGAAATAAAACACTTTTTAATAGAAAGAAGAAAACCAGTCTGTTGCAAAAAGGCTGAAAGTTTGTGTGTGTGTGTTTGTGTGTGTGTGTGTGTGTGTGTGTGTGTGTGTGTGTGTGTGTGTGTGTGTGTGTGTGTCTGTCTGTGTGTCTGTGTGTGTGTGTGTGTGTGTGTGTGTGTGTCTGTCTGTGTGTGTGTGTGTCTGTCTGTGTGTGTGTGTGTGTCTGTCTGTGTGTCTGTGTGTCTGTGTGTGTGTGTCTGTGTCTGTCTGTGTGTGTGTGTGTGTGTGTGTGTCTGTGTGTGTGTGTGTGTGTGTGTGCTTGTGCTCCACTCTGGACCCTTTATTAAAGAGCTGATGTCATCATTAAAGAGGGTCTAAATGACATCACTGTCACGATCGCAAAGGGAGTTTTTTTAAATTTTTATAACCTCTTTAGTCAGAAACTTCATCCGTCCGAGTCTTTCATTGGATGAATGCTCCAGTCCCATTTCATATCCTCGAGAGTCCGAGTCCAAGTCATCAGTCCACGAGTCCAGAGAATAGAGTCCGAGTCCAGGACTGTGAGGACACAAAGGTGTGTGTGGTTGGTTAGTTTGTGTTTCTCTTCCTGCAGCCTGACGCAGCGAGAATACAGATTCCCGTTGACCCTGAACCCCCCCGGGGGGTCTGCAGGCCGACCGCAAGCTGCTCCATGAAACTTTGATGAGACGAAAGAATGAACTTCACATGTTGACGTTCTACTCTTTCATTTATTACATTCCAGCCTGCAGGGAGAACCAGCCGCTGCAGGAACATCTCTGGATTTAACACAGTAAGTCCAGTACCTGAGCAAACGTTTAAAACATTAAAAAATGATAAACTACCTTTGTGTCATACAACTGACTACATGAAACTGACCCTGTGTTCCAGAAGAACTACATGAAGCAGGAAGAAGAAGATTTGTCCTGCCTCAAGAAATGTGAAAGACAACCCTCTCCAAAATAATCGTCAGGGGGCTCAATTGCTCCGCTGGATTTCACTCTTTAGGCCGGATGTGCGTCCCCTTCCTCTGTCTCTGTGCTGGGGTTCTAACCTCCGGCTGATTTGTGAGGACTCTGGTTAACTGCTCCTCAGATCTCTGCAGGGTAAATCCAGACAGCTAGCTAGACTATCTGTCCAATCAGAGGTTTCTGTTGCACGACTAAAACTACTTCTGAACGTACACATGTTCCACCAAAACAAGTTCCTTCCTGAGACTATTTAGCAGAGGCACCGTGGCTCCGTCCGGAGCTTAGCCCCGCCCAAGATGATTGTGATTGGTTTAAAGAAATGCCGATAAACCAGAGCACGTTTCCCATCCAGGAATGCTGTGTGGACTAGCAGACCCTCCTTTGCGGAGCTGTGGAGGAAGGTCTGGCAATGCGAGGCTTATTCTCTGGTAACTGAACTACCAACAGAGCGCTGTAGCCGGCGTCACGGAGCGCTGCAGCCGCCGTCACGGAGCGCTGCAGCCGCCGTCACGGAGCGCTGCAGCCGCCGTCACGGAGCGCTGCAGCCGCCGTCACGGAGCGCTCTAGCCGCCGTCACAGAGCGCGCTGTAGCCGCCGTCACAGAGCGCTGTAGCCGCCGTCACGGAACGATGTAGCCACCGTCACGGAGCGCTGTAGCCGCCGTCACAGAGCGCTGTAGCCGCCGTCACAGAGCGCTGTAGCCGCCCGCTGTAGCCGCCCGCTGTAGCCGCCCGCTGTAGCCGCCCGCTGTAGCCGCCCGCTGTAGCCGCCCGCTGTAGCCGCCGTCACAGAGCGC
>JALJEH010000056.1:30000-40000 GCA_023631565.1 Gymnocephalus cernua | reverse complement strand
CAAGCACGTTTAGATAAAGCGCGTTATATGACGCTAAAGGAGACTTTTAGTGTCAATAACAACGACAAAGTCACCTGACCAAGCGTCCGTATGTCACCAGATGGGGGGGGGGGACCTGTTGAGAGGAAACTGCAGATGTGTGTGTACACAGATGTGTGTGTACACACGTCTGCAGCGCTACCTCAGTGTATTTGTTATGTTTCTCACCCGAGGAATCTGGAAATACAGAAGGAAACGCTTCACGTTTGATTAGACTCATGAATTATAAACCTGTAAGTTCTCCTGTGCAACACTTCCCAGGAGCAGCAGACCGTCCTGTTTTCAAACAGAGATATGTTGAACAGGTTGTGTGAATGTTTTACATGCTCTCGTCTCTCGTCTCTCAGCTCGCTGTGATTGGTCAGCTCTCTGTCAGCTCTCGGCCTCGGGGCTGCACGTCTCATCAGCCACTCGCTGCTTTTATCATCTTCTTCACTCCGGGCAAATAAAAGCTGGTTATGTGATAAAAATTGGGTTCAGACACACTCGCTCAGACTCGGCCTCCTCCTCCCTGTTGCCACCCCCCGCCATCCCGCCGCCACCCCCCCGAGGAAATCAAACTGGGATCATTTGTCAGAGCGGCTGCAGCTTATAGATTTCTGCTTATACTCCACAATAACTCACTTTATGCTTCCGCTGCCTGCATATCTGTGGTGGGGGGGGGGGGGGGGGGGGGTACAATTCTTCTGCCTGGGCACGTCTGTCAGCCACAGGATGGCAGAATTATTGTCAGCTTTTTTTTTTAAGGAACAAACATTCAGAGAGAAAATCAATCCAGCAGCCGGCTGCACAGCTGCAGCTGCTGCGGTTAATGAGGCCTCAACACGAGCTGCACAGCACGACTGTCCCTACACGTGTAAAAACTGCTGCAAAAACACACGTTCCGTTGGTTGAATTTGGAAAAAAAAACATGGAAATATATAAAATAGGAAATTAACGCCCAAAAAAGCTGTGATTCTGTGTTTCCTGTCCCGTGCTCTTGTGGGTGTTTTTTGCAACGTGATATCAGGACTTTGCGTAAACATACACGCCACTTCTATCTGCACGCATTATGAGCGCTCCGCGTGTACAGCGGACGGGTTGAGTTTAGGAAACGTGACACGCTGGACCCGATCCCCGGTCTCCTGGGTGAAAGTCCTGTGTTGTTGGACCCGTCCACCCCCCCGACCAACCTCCCTACGCAGATTTTCTCCCTTTCATACTACTCGCTACGGCGTCAATTCACACGCAAGGTAATGTAAGTCAATGGAGGCCAAACGGCGTTGATAAACACGCTAAAAAGCGAGTATGCGTCATGCATCATATATATATATATATATATATATATATATATATATATATATATATATATATATATATATATATATATGTCCGATCATGAGCAGTGGATGCACTACCAGCAGTAAAATAAAATCAAAGAATGAAAACTTCCAGCCAAGTGTAACGGTTGTCAAGCATCAGGGGAACAGAGGAGAGTTGTTGGAGTTTTTTCTTCTTTCTTTATTTTTCCTTTGGGAAATAAATCAGAACATTGTCTTCAGACTTTTTGGTGTACACATTTACATCATCCAATCAAAAGTATACAGCTTCTCTGCCCATCACTCTTTCAACAGTAGACAATGCATACTAAACCATCTGAATCATAACTTTTAAACTTCTCATATAGAATGGCATAACTGCAGCCTAAGTGCATAAAGTTACAGCACTTCATTAAAACCTAATTACATTATGGAGCCACATACCTCTGGGAAATAAATCAGAACATTGTGTAAACATTTACAGCATCTGCACAAGTAAAACATAAAGAATGCATTGCGTTACATAGGCTACATGTACTACGTCAATATCCCATCGTACACTATCAGTGCTTGCTAGCAAGCAAGACACGCAGACAGAATGTTAACACACATGATAAACACGGAGTAATATTGCTCCCAATGTATGGACGTGACTAGTGGAGTTTACGGCTAGCACGTTAGCCACGTTAGCCTCAGTACACAGAAACTCACGGTCAAAAAGAACGTTAAACTTTCTGTCAAACCATGCAAAGTGCAGTACGATCGTTACAGTGCATGGGAATAAAATAACACATTAGATACATTGAAGTTATCAACCTAAACATCAATTTACTTTTAGAAAACTGATATACTGGGTGAAGTACTTTGTACATTGAACCTACCCGATCCAAAGTATACAGCTTCTCTGATTGGGTAGGAAGTAACGCAGCAGATCTGTAGTACACCATACGGCCAAAGGTGGCAGCGTTATGAAGTGATGTAATGTCTCCTAGTGAGAACACGGTGTTGGGGGGGAATCACTTTGTTTTCTCTTTTTCATCAAACCGCAGTTGCAAGTTCCCGCAATTTCATCGCATAAAATTGCATAAATATTCTGAATATTCCATCACATTTTTTAAGAAAACGTGCCGCATAATCAAGGATTTTTACCCGCACCAATCACAACAAAACTCTGCGTTTTTCTGGAGGGACTGTAAATATGAAGGTTACTAGGTTACTTAATTCATAACGTTAACGTAATACATGACGTTTTAGTGAATGTTACCTCTGTGACGGCCTCCTCTCTCTCTGATTGGCTGAGGGCCTCCTCTCTCTCTGATTGGCTGTCAGCTCCGCCGGGGAAATGTCTGCACATGCTGCAGGAAAGCTCGTCCTTATTTACACCCAAGAACACTGTCCACACCACTTAACAGAGAAGCCATTGTTGTCGCGGTAACTTTTAACATTAGCCTACATTGCTTAACACATCCGTGGTGCATTGTCTAAAAAGCCATCTAGCTAACGTTAGCTGCTGAAGGCGGCCCGGACAGTGTTGTTACCATAGCAACCAACTACGTTCCGAAGGCGTTTTATTCTAATTGTTTGATTGTATGGTTTAAACAGTTTTGTTTTAATCAGAAGAAAATACACATTAAACACACACAACTAGTTATGTTATTTCATTATTATTACATACATTTTCATACATACATATTTTTCATTGATCAAACTTGGCTGGACCGGCCAGTGAGGAAAGTGGGCGGGTCAGTGATTAAAGTGGGCGGGTCAGTGATTAAAGTGGGCGGGTCAGTGATTACAGTGGGCGGGTCAGTGATTAAAGTGGGCGGGTCAGTGATTAAAGTGGGCGGGTCAGTGATTAAAGTGGGCGGGTCAGTGATTAAAGTGGGCGGACCAGTGATTAAAGTGGGCGGGTCAGTGATTAAAGTGGGCGGGTCAGTGATTAAAGTGGGCGGGTCAGTGATTAAAGTGGGCGGGCCAGTGATTAAAGTGGGCGGACCCGTGAGGAAAAAGGAAAAAAAGGAAAAAAAAAGGAAAGAAAAGAAAAAAATGTGAGGAAAGAAAAATGTCAGAGGGAGAAAACGTGAGAAAAACAAAACAAAAATAAAAACATGTACTAGGGACAAACACTAAACTCAAGGTTTTGAGTTTGTGACATGGAGGGAAAAAACGATGAGGAAAATAATAAGTTGGTGTTAGTTGTGTTTAAACACGGAAGTGAAAAGAAGCGTTAAACGTCGCAAAAAACCCCGCCAAAAACCAATGAATAAAGGGCCACAAATGTAAAAAAAAAAGAGACAAAAACATCAGGCCCGGGGAGGACGATCGGTCCGGGAGAACGATTGGTGGCCCGGGAGAACGATCGGTCCGGGAGGACGATCGGTGGCCCGGGAGGACGATGCGTGGCCCGGGAGAACGATGCGTGGCCCGGGAGGATGATGCGTGGCCCAGGAGAACAATGCGTGGCCCAGGAGAACGATGCGTGGCCCGGGAGAACGATCGGTCCGGGAGGACGATCGGTGGCCCGGGAGGACGATGCGTGGCCCGGGAGGATGATGCGTGGCCCAGGAGAACGATGCGTGGCCCAGGAGAACGATGCGTGGCCCGGGAGAACGATCGGTCCGGGAGGACGATCGGTGGCCCGGGAGGACGATGCGTGGCCCGGGAGGATGATGCGTGGCCCAGGAGAACGATGCGTGGCCCGGGAGGATGATGCGTGGCCCGGGAGGATGATGCGTGGCCCGGGAGGACGATGCGTGGCCAAGTGCCCTTGGCAAAGGTAACTTGCAGTTCTGTGATGGCACCATTAATGCTGAAAAGTACATAGAGATTTTCCTCTTCCTGGTTCCTCTCCGGGAACCATCACCTTATCGTGGTGGAGAGGTTTGGGTGTCCCTATGAACCTGAGGGCTGTGTTGTCTGGAGCTTTGTGCTCCTGGTAGGGTCTCCCATGGCAAAGTGGTCTCAGGTGAGGGGCCAGACGAAGAATGGTTCAAAAGACCCTATGAATAAACGAGGAAGGGATAGAGAGACCCTGCCCGGAGGAAGCCCGGGGCCCCCGTCTGGAGCCAGGCCCAGAGGGAGGGCTCGTCAGCGAGCGTCTGGTGGCCGGGTTTGCGACGGAGCCCGGCCGGGCACAGCCCGAAAAAGCTACGTGGCACCTATCTCTCCAGCCCATGGGCCCACCACCTGTGGGAGGAACCGCTGGGGTCGGGTGCGCTGCCACACGGGTGGCGGTGAAGGTCAGGGGCCTCGACGGACCAGACCCGGGCAGCAGAGGCTGGCTCTGGGGACATGGAATGTCACCTCGCTGTGGGGGAAGGAGCCGGAACTTGTGCGTGAGGTGGAGCGCTACCAGTTGGATCTGGTGGGGCTTACCTCTACGCATAGTCTCGGTTCTGGAACCGTACTCCTGGAGAGGGGTTGGACTCTTTTCTTCTCCGGAGTTGCCCAGGGTGTGAGGCGCCAGGCGGGTGTGGGGATACTCACAAGTCCCCGGCTGAGCGCCGCAACGTTGGAGTTTACCCCGGTGGACGAGAGGGTCGCCTCCCTACGCCTGCGGGTTGTTGGGGGGAAAACTCTGACTGTTGTTTGTGCATATGCACCAAACAAGAGTTCAGAGTATTCGGCCTTCTTGGAGACCTTGAATGGAGTCCTGTATGGGGCTCCGGAGGGGGACTCCATAGTTCTGCTGGGGGACTTCAACGCACATGTGGGCAATGACGGAGATACATGGAGAGGCGTGATTGGGAGGAACGGCCTCCCTGATCTAAACCAGAGTGGTTGTCTGTTATTGGACTTCTGTGCTAGTCATGGATTGTCTATAACAAACACCATGTTCGAACATAGGGATGCTCATAAGTGTACTTGGTACCAGAGCACCCTAGGCCGAAGGTCAATGATCGATTTTATAATCGTTTCATCTGATTTGAGGCCGTATGTTTTGGACACTCGGGTAAAGAGAGGGGCGGAGCTGTCAACTGATCACCATCTGGTGGTGAGTTGGGTCAGGGGGTGGGGGAAGACTCTGGACAGACCTGGTAAGCCCAAACGGGTGGTGCGGGTAAATTGGGAACGTCTGGAGGAAGCTCCTGTCCGACAGACCTTCAACTCACACCTCCGGCGGAGCTTTTCGTGCATCCCTGTGGAGGCTGGGGGCATTGAACCTGAGTGGACAATGTTCAAAGTTTCCATTGCTGAAGCTGCGGCAGGGAGCTGTGGTCTTAGGGTCTTAGGTGCCTCAAGGGGCGGTAACCCTCGAACACCGTGGTGGACACCGGTGGTCAGGGAAGCCGTCCGACTGAAGAAGGAGTCTTTCCGGGATATGTTATCCCAGAGGATTCCGGAGGCAGTTGCAAGGTACCGACGGGCCCGAAGGACTGCAGCCTCTGCCGTGAAAGAGGCAAAGCAGCGGGTGTGGGAGAAGTTCGGAGAAGACATGGAGAAGGACTTTCGGTCGGCACCAAGGCGCTTCTGGAAAACCGTCCGCCACCTCAGAAGGGGGAAGCGGGGAACCATCCAAGCTGTGTACAGTAAGGATGGGACGTTGTTGACCTCAACTGAGGAGGTAATAGGGCGGTGGAAGGAGCACTTTGAGGAACTCCTAAATCCAGCTGATGCGCGCTCTTTGTTAGAGGCAGAGCTGGAGGATGATGGGGGATTGTCGTCAATTTCCCTGGTGGAGGTCACTGAGGTAGTCAAACAACTCCACAGTGGCAAAGCCCCAGGGATTGATGAGATCCGTCCAGAAATGTTGAAAGCTCTGGGTGTGGAGGGGCTGTCTTGGTTGACACGCCTACTCAACATTGCGTGGAAGTCTGGGACAGTGCCAAAGGAGTGGCAGACCGGGGTGGTGGTTCCCCTCTTCAAAAAGGGGGACCAGAGGGTGTGTACCAATTACAGGGGTATCACACTTCTCAGCCTCCCTGGTAAAGTCTACTCCAAGGTGATGGAAAGGAGGGTTCGGCCGATAGTCGAACCTCAGGTGGAAGAGGAACAATGCGGATTCCGTCCTGGTCGTGGAACAACGGATCAGCTCTTTACTCTAGCAAGGATCCTGGAGGGAGCCTGGGAGTATGCCCATCCAGTCTACATGTGTTTTGTGGATCTGGAGAAGGCATATGACCGGGTCCCCCGGGAGACTTTGTGGGAGGTGCTGCGGGAGTATGGGGTGAGGGGGTCCCTTCTCAGGGCCATCCAATCTCTGTATGACCAAAGCGAGAGCTGTGTCCGGGTTCTCGGCAGTAAGTCGGACACGTTTCAGGTGAGGGTTGGCCTCCGCCAGGGCTGCGCTTTGTCACCAATCCTGTTCGTAGTATTTATGGACAGGATATCGAGGCGTAGTCGTGGTAGGGAGGGGTTGCAGTTCGGTGGGCTCGGGATCTCATCGCTGCTCTTTGCAGATGATGTGGTCCTGATGGCATCATCGGCCTGTGACCTTCAGCACTCACTGGATCGGTTTGCAGCCGAGTGTGAAGCGGCTGGGATGAGGATCAGCACCTCTAAATCTGAGGCCATGGTTCTCAGCAGGAAACCGATGGAGTGCCTTCTCCAGGTAGGGAATGAGTCCTTACCCCAAGTGAAGGAGTTTAAGTACCTTGGGGTCTTGTTCGCGAGTGAGGGGACAATGGAGCGGGAGATTGGTCGGAGAATCGGCGCAGCGTGGGCGGTATTACATTCAGTTTATCGCACCGTTTTGACGAAAAGAGAGCTGAGCCGGAAGGCAAAGCTCTCGATCTACCGGTCAGTTTTCGTTCCTACCCTCACCTATGGTCATGAAGGTTGGGTCATGACCGAAAGAACGAGATCCAGGGTACAAGCGGCCGAAATGGGTTTCCTCAGGAGGGTGGCTGGCGTCTCCCTTAGAGATAGGGTGAGAAGCTCAGTCATCCGTGAGGAGCTCGGAGTAGAGCCGCTGCTCCTTCACGTCGAAAGGAGCCAGTTGAGGTGGTTCGGGCATCTGGTAAGGATGCCCCCTGGGCGCCTCCCTAGGGAGGTGTTCCAGGCACGTCCAGCTGGGAGGAGGCCTCGGGGAAGACCCAGGACTAGGTGGAGGGATTACATCTCCAACCTGGCCTGGGAACGCCTCGGGATCCCCCAGTCAGAGCTGGTTAATGTGGCTCGGGAAAGGGAAGTTTGGGGTCCCTTGCTGGAGCTGCTCCCCCCGCGACCCGACCACGGATAAGCGGACGACGATGGATGGATGGATGGAATATGCTGCCTTCAAGAAGACATCTTTTCCAGGGACGTCCATGCATATTTCAACAAGATAATGCAAAACCACATTCTGCACACATTACAAAGTCCTGGCTGCGGAGGAAGAGGATACGGGTACTTGACTGGCCTGCCTGCAGTCCCGACCTGTCTCCAATAGAGAATGTGTGGCGCATTTTGACAACAAAGACCCCGTACTGTTGACCACCTTAAGACTTGTTTGCAGCAAGAATGGGACAAAATTCCACCTGAAACACTTCATCACTTGGTGTCTTCAGTCCCTAAACGTATTTTAAGTGTTGTGAAAAGGAATGGCAACATTACAAAGTGGTAAATGCTTGACTGTTCCAACTTTCTCTGATTTGGGGTTGTAGACTAACCCAACACTAGGTTACTGTTGCCAGACATGCTGGGTTAGTTAGCATGTAGGGTTAAATATAGACTAACCCAACACTAGGTTACTGTTGCCAGACATGCTGGGTTGCAGCATTTTTTAGTGTGTGATCTGAATGCAGAGAGCGTTGTCCGTCTCCTCTCTGAAGGACATGTCCTTTAGAAGGTGAGTCGAACCGTCAGAGGACTGAAGGTTAATGATCTCAATGTATCCCCCCCCCATAGGAGTCAGTCTGCAGAGGATTCACAGTTACATCACAGAGACCTGAACTAATGATGCGTTCAGCTGCTCTGAGTCATACATTTAGTCAATGTTGGATTTATTTAAAGGCTAACCTTGTTTCTTTGCAACCTGGACTCTATTTCCCATGTTATTGTGACAAAGTGACAGATGGGAGCGAAAGTCTTTGAAACTGGTCCAGTATTAAACCAGAACCAGGCTGTAACCCTACAGGACAAATGTTCAGCAGCAGTTAGTCGACTAAAAGTTGTGTTGTTGTTGCTGACAGACTCAGATTATTATTCTAAGAGTCTGACAACATTATGGGATGGATCCCTACAGAGATAGACCTTTTAGTTAAAGAGGAAGATCCTTTTAGTTTAACATCAAACAGCCACAAAATCACCATCACCAAACTACACCAGACTCCATGTAAATAATCAGGACTTTTAGCGTGTATAGAGCCAGACTCCATGTAAATAATCACTACTTTTAGCGTGTATAGAGCCAGACTCCATGTAAATAATCAGGACTTTTAGCGTGTATAGAGCCAGACTCCATGTAAATAATCACTACTTTTAGCGTGTATAGAGCCAGACTCCATGTAAATAATCACTACTTTTAGCGTGTATAGAGCCAGACTCCATGTAAATAATCAGGACTTTTATCATCGTAAAACTCACTTCATTCAAAGTGGACAGAAACTAAATAAAACTACCAAAAGCCGTCTTGGTTCATCTTTCCACTGTTCCAACAATCACCACTCTGGTCTGGTTGAAATAAACCCTTAATTCACCCATTTACATGTGGAGATATGCTGGCTCTATACACGCTAAAAGTCCTGATTATTTACATGGAGTCTGGTGTAGTTTGGTGATGGTGATTTCGGGGCTGTTTCATGTTAAACTAAAAGGTCTATCTCTGTAGGGATCCATCCCATAATGTTGTCAGACTCTTAGAATAATAATCTGAGTCTGTCAGCAGCAACAACAGAACTTGTAGTGGACTAACTGCTGCTGAACATTAGTCCTGTAGGGTTACATTACAGCCCAGATCACGGCTGCCGGCTATAGTGTTCTTAATACTGGACCAATTTCAAAGATTTTTCTTCACATCAGTCACTTAGACACAACAACATGTAAAAAATAGGGTCCAGATTGAAGAAACAAACAGAATCATGTAAGTATGATTCTGTACCATAAACCTAAAACTGGTAGAAAGTTGTCTTCTTTAAGTGCTGTAGGGCTAACATCAGAATCAGAATCAGAATCAGCTTTATTGGCCAGGTTTGGGTAAACAAACAAGGACTTTGACTCAAAGTACAACCCTCACTTCACATATAAAGAATAAAAACAGAAAGGACAGTAAGAAATATAAAAACAATACTGTTAAATATACAGTATAACAATACAATACAATTCACAGATTTACAAGAAATATACAATATCAATTGAAGAGAGGGAGTCTAGTCTGAGATTTAAAGGGGAACTATGCAGTAGTTGTTTTAGCTTAATGTACCTTCACTGAACAGCTTGGGAGTCATTGCAATGGTTATATGACTGTTTTCTTCTTCTTGTAAGTATGGCAGATCTCTTGGCCAGATTCTTAATCCTGTGCGCAATATGTTTAATGTGTATGATGTGTTTTTGTGGGTATCCCAGTTCCCAGTGATAGCTCACTGCTATAACTCATTGATATATATGTGCCCAAGTCAGATCGGGTGTTTTGCCTTTAACTATTGAAACAGGACGATATGTTAATGTAGAAGAGGAAAAACGGATCTGTCCCATGTGTTGTTTGAATGTTATAGAAGATGAGTTCCATTTTTTTTTTTTACTGT
>JALJEH010000056.1:0-25000 GCA_023631565.1 Gymnocephalus cernua | reverse complement strand
TGTATAATAACAACAGAGTGAAACAATGGAATTTCCCTTGTGGGATTAATAAAGTATAAAGTATTATTATTACTTCACATGTTACTTCAGGCAGCGTTGCTTTACGAGGTAAAGAGGGACCGTTGCTGATTTCCATCCCTTCTGTCATTGTAACTCTGGTCTTGGATCTATTTGTATTTAAAAGTAACCATCTCTAGCTTTACATAAAGGCATAACTACATATTTTATAGTTTGTACTTCCACAGTATTTGATTCCTAAAACCAGCAGCATTGGAGTCCCGATCTGTTGACATAAAGTTTGTTTTCATCTAATTATTTTCATCTCCATATGCAAAAAGCTGCAGGGCTGCCTCAGGGGGGTCCGCGATGAAGATAATTCCTAATGGCGGGCGTGATTTGCAGTAATGTTTACTCCAGTTGAGTCTCGTGTGAAGTGTTTGTGAGAAGAAGAAGAATCCTGCAGCTCCTCCGCATGCAGTTTTCATCGGCGCTGTTATTAATTCATGTTCAGGCAGTTAACAAAGAGAGAAACGTCTCAGCAGATCCATGAACGCTCCGTGAACGCTGAATGCATTAACGTCCTCATTGTTGTGAGTTAAAGCTTTCATTTTCCAGAGCCAGAAACTTATTAATATTTGGTCCCAGGGACGTTTTAAATGAGCGAAGAATATTCAAACAAACATGTCTTCCATCCACTCAGGAACTTTTGTTTTTAATCTCTTATTCATATTCAGCTCAGATAAGGTCCGTTCTCTGCAGACATTACAACCGTCTCACACCGTAAACTCTGTTTTTTATGTTTCTTTAGGCTCATGAAATATTTAAACACACTGCTCTTGATTTTGTTTTATGACCCAACAGCTCTGACAAATCCCTGAACTTCCTCCTTGCTCAGGTGTTTTAAATCCAAAGAACACGTTTTCAACATCTATACTTCCATTTTCATTATGTCCTCCCACGGAAATCATCCACATTAGTCGTTTGTTCTTTTTAATGCAGCGTAAAGGGGCTACAGCTCAGACAAATACACGCACCGTGTAACGTGACAAATACACGCACCGTGTAACGTGACAAATACACGCACCGTGTAGCCTGGTTGAGAAGTCTGAAGACGTACTTTACTTTCGTACATTTTATAAACCACTTCACATAGAAACAGGTTAGTGTTAGTGTAGGAGCCGAAATTGAACTTTGGGTTGATTTCATGTTTCCTTCTTGTGAATAGTGTGTGTGTGTGTGTGTGTGTGTGTGTGTGTGTGTGTGTGTGTGTGTGTGTGTGTGTGTGTGTGTGTGTGTGTGTGTGTGTGTGTGTGTGTGTGTGTGTGTGTGTGTGTGAGTGAGTGAGTATATGGCCAAAGGTCTGTCTACCTAAAGGACGATTGGGAGGCTGAAGGTGGAGCCCAAGGGGAAAGGCTTTACAGACAGGAAGCCACAGCAGTGGGCGTGGCCTGAGAGGGAAACAGTCTTTTGACGTGTCTTTTGACCGTGTGGTGGTGTGTCGTGTCTTTTTACCGTGTGGTGGTGTGACGTGTCTTTTGACCGTGTGGTGGTGTGACGTGTCTTTTGACCGTGTGGTGGTGTGACGTGTCTTTTGACCGTGTGGTGGTGTGCCGTGTCTTTTGACCGTGTGGTGGTGTGCCGTGTCTTTTGACTCTACTCCTCATCTGTACAACTGCACGCGTCAAGCTATATATCCAGTTATATATCCAGATATATATCAGTTATATATCCAGCTATATATCCAGTTATATATCCAGCTATATATCCAGTTATATATCCAGATATATATCAGTTATATATCAAGCTATATATCCAGTTATATATCCAGCTATATATCCAGTTATATATCCAGCTATATATCCAGCTATATATCCAGTTATATATCCAGTTATATATCCAGCTATATATCCAGTTATATATCCAGCTATATATCCAGTTATATATCCAGCTATATATCCAGTTATATATCCAGTTATATATCCAGCTATATATCCAGTTATATATCCAGTTATATATCCAGTTATATATCCAGCTATATATCCAGTTATATATCCAGCTATATATCCAGTTATATATCCAGCTATATATCCAGCTATATATGCAGCTATATATCCAGCTATATATCCAGTTATATATCCAGTTATATATCCAGCTTTATATCCAGCTATATATCCAGTTATATATATATATATATCCAGCTATATATCAGTTATATATCCAGCTATATATGCAGCTATATATCCAGTTATATATCCAGCTATATATCCAGTTATATATCCAGCTATATATCCAGCTATATATCCAGTTATATATCCAGTTATATATCCAGTTATATATCCAGCTATATATCAGTTATATATCCAGCTATATATCTAGTTATATATCCAGCTATATATCAGTTATATATCCAGTTATATATCCAGTTATATATCCAGCTATATATCCAGCTATATATCCAGCTATATATCCAGCTATATATCCAGTTATATATCCAGCTATATATCCAGCTATATATCCAGCTATATATCCAGCTATATATCCAGCTATATATCCACTTATATATCCAGCTATATATCCACTTATATATCCAGCTATATATCCAGCTATATATCCAGCTATATATCCAGTTATATATCCAGCTATATATCCAGTTATATATCCAGCTATATATCCAGTTATATATCCAGCTATATATCCAGTTATATATCCAGCTATATATCCAGTTATATATCCAGCTATATATCCAGTTATATATCCAGTTATATATCCAGCTATATATCCAGTTATATATCCAGCTATATATCCAGTTATATATCCAGCTATATATCCAGTTATATATCCAGTTATATATCCAGCTATATATCCAGTTATATATCCAGCTATATATCCAGTTATATATCCAGTTATATATCCAGCTATATATCCAGTTATATATCCAGCTATATATCCAGTTATATATCCAGCTATATATCAGTTATATATCCAGCTATATATCCAGTTATATATCCAGCTATATATCCAGTTATATATCCAGCTATATATCCAGCTATATATCCAGTTATATATCCAGCTATATATCCAGTTATATATCCAGCTATATATCCAGTTATATATCCAGCTATATATCCAGCTATATATCCAGCTATATATGCAGCTATATATCCAGCTATATATCCAGTTATATATCCAGTTATATATCCAGCTTTATATCCAGCTATATATCCAGTTATATATCCATATATATATCCAGCTATATATCCAGCTATATATCAGTTATATATCCAGCTATATATCCAGTTATATATCCAGTTATATATCCAGCTATATATCCAGTTATATATCCAGTTATATATCCAGTTATATATCCAGCTATATATCCAGTTATATATCCAGCTATATATCCAGTTATATATCCAGCTATATATCCAGCTATATATCCAGCTATATATGCAGCTATATATCCAGCTATATATCCAGTTATATATCCAGTTATATATCCAGCTTTATATCCAGCTATATATCCAGTTATATATATATATCCAGCTATATATCAGTTATATATCCAGTTATATATATATATCCAGCTATATATCAGTTATATATCCAGCTATATATGCAGCTATATATCCAGTTATATATCCAGCTATATATCCAGTTATATATCCAGCTATATATCCAGCTATATATCCAGTTATATATCCAGTTATATATCCAGTTATATATCCAGCTATATATCAGTTATATATCCAGCTATATATCTAGTTATATATCCAGCTATATATCAGTTATATATCCAGTTATATATCCAGTTATATATCCAGCTATATATCCAGCTATATATCCAGCTATATATCCAGCTATATATCCAGCTATATATCCAGCTATATATCCAGCTATATATCCAGTTATATATCCAGCTATATATCCACTTATATATCCAGCTATATATCCAGCTATATAGCCAGCTATATATCCAGTTATATATCCAGCTATATATCCAGTTATATATCCAGCTATATATCCAGTTATATATCCAGCTATATATCCAGTTATATATCCAGCTATATATCCAGTTATATATCCAGCTATATATCCAGTTATATATCCAGTTATATATCCAGCTATATATCCAGTTATATATCCAGATATATATCAGTTATATATCCAGCTATATATCCAGTTATATATCCAGTTATATATCCAGCTATATATCCAGCTATATATCCAGCTATATATCCAGCTATATATGCAGCTATATATCCAGCTATATATCCAGTTATATATCCAGTTATATATCCAGCTTTATATCCAGCTATATATCCAGTTATATATCCATATATATATCCAGCTATATATCCAGCTATATATCCAGCTATATATGCAGCTATATATCCAGCTATATATCCAGTTATATATCCAGTTATATATCCAGCTTTATATCCAGCTATATATCCAGTTATATATCCATATATATATCCAGCTATATATCCAGCTATATATCAGTTATATATCCAGCTATATATCCAGTTATATATCCATATATATATATATATATATATATCCAGCTATATATCCAGCTATATATCAGTTATATATCCAGCTATATATCCAGCTATATATGCAGCTATATATCCAGTTATATATCCAGCTATATATCCAGTTATATATCCAGCTATATATCCAGCTATATATCCAGTTATGTATCCAGCTATATATGCAGCTATATATCCAGCTATATATCCAGTTATATATCCAGTTATATATCCAGCTTTATATCCAGCTATATATCCAGTTATATATCCATATATATATCCAGCTATATATCCAGCTATATATCAGTTATATATCCAGCTATATATCCAGTTATATATCCATATATATATATATATATATATATATATATATCCAGCTATATATCCAGCTATATATCAGTTATATATCCAGCTATATATCCAGCTATATATGCAGCTATATATCCAGTTATATATCCAGCTATATATCCAGTTATATATCCAGCTATATATCCAGCTATATATCCAGTTATGTATCCAGTTATATATCCAGTTACATATCCAGCTATATATCAGTTATATATCCAGCTATATATCCAGCTATATATCTAGTTATATATCCAGCTATATATCAGTTATATATCCAGTTATATATCCAGCTATATTTCCAGTTATATATCCAGTTATATATCCAGCTATATATCCAGCTATATATCCACTTATATATCCACTTATATATCCAGCTATATATCCAGTTATATAGCCAGCTATATATCAGTTATATATCCAGCTGTATCCAGCATCCAGTTATATATCCAGCTATATATCCAGTTATATATCCAGCTATATATCCAGTTATATATCCAGTTATATATCCAGTTATACATCCAGCTATATATCCAGTTATATATCCAGCTATATATCCAGTTATATATCCAGCTATATATCCAGTTATATATCCAGTTATATATCCAGCTATATATCCAGTTATATATCCAGCTATATATCCAGTTATATATCCAGCTATATATCCAGTTATATATCCAGCTTTATATCCAGCTATATATCCAGTTATATATATATATCCAGCTATATATCAGTTATATATCCAGTTATATATATATATCCAGCTATATATCAGTTATATATCCAGCTATATATGCAGCTATATATCCAGTTATATATCCAGCTATATATCCAGTTATATATCCAGCTATATATCCAGCTATATATCCAGTTATATATCCAGTTATATATCCAGTTATATATCCAGCTATATATCAGTTATATATCCAGCTATATATCTAGTTATATATCCAGCTATATATCAGTTATATATCCAGTTATATATCCAGTTATATATCCAGCTATATATCCAGCTATATATCCAGCTATATATCCAGCTATATATCCAGCTATATATCCAGCTATATATCCAGCTATATATCCAGTTATATATCCAGCTATATATCCACTTATATATCCAGCTATATATCCAGCTATATAGCCAGCTATATATCCAGTTATATATCCAGCTATATATCCAGTTATATATCCAGCTATATATCCAGTTATATATCCAGCTATATATCCAGTTATATATCCAGCTATATATCCAGTTATATATCCAGCTATATATCCAGTTATATATCCAGTTATATATCCAGTTATATATCCAGATATATATCAGTTATATATCCAGCTATATATCCAGTTATATATCCAGTTATATATCCAGCTATATATCCAGCTATATATCCAGCTATATATCCAGCTATATATGCAGCTATATATCCAGCTATATATCCAGTTATATATCCAGTTATATATCCAGCTTTATATCCAGCTATATATCCAGTTATATATCCATATATATATCCAGCTATATATCCAGCTATATATCCAGCTATATATGCAGCTATATATCCAGCTATATATCCAGTTATATATCCAGTTATATATCCAGCTTTATATCCAGCTATATATCCAGTTATATATCCATATATATATCCAGCTATATATCCAGCTATATATCAGTTATATATCCAGCTATATATCCAGTTATATGTCCATATATATATATATATATATATATCCAGCTATATATCCAGCTATATATCAGTTATATATCCAGCTATATATCCAGCTATATATGCAGCTATATATCCAGTTATATATCCAGCTATATATCCAGTTATATATCCAGCTATATATCCAGCTATATATCCAGTTATGTATCCAGCTATATATGCAGCTATATATCCAGCTATATATCCAGTTATATATCCAGTTATATATCCAGCTTTATATCCAGCTATATATCCAGTTATATATCCATATATATATCCAGCTATATATCCAGCTATATATCAGTTATATATCCAGCTATATATCCAGTTATATATCCATATATATATATATATATATATATATATATATCCAGCTATATATCCAGCTATATATCAGTTATATATCCAGCTATATATCCAGCTATATATGCAGCTATATATCCAGTTATATATCCAGCTATATATCCAGTTATATATCCAGCTATATATCCAGCTATATATCCAGTTATGTATCCAGTTATATATCCAGTTACATATCCAGCTATATATCAGTTATATATCCAGCTATATATCCAGCTATATATCTAGTTATATATCCAGCTATATATCAGTTATATATCCAGTTATATATCCAGCTATATTTCCAGTTATATATCCAGTTATATATCCAGCTATATATCCAGCTATATATCCACTTATATATCCACTTATATATCCAGCTATATATCCAGTTATATAGCCAGCTATATATCAGTTATATATCCAGCTGTATCCAGCATCCAGTTATATATCCAGCTATATATCCAGTTATATATCCAGCTATATATCCAGTTATATATCCAGTTATATATCCAGTTATACATCCAGCTATATATCCAGTTATATATCCAGCTATATATCCAGTTATATATCCAGCTATATATCCAGTTATATATCCAGTTATATATCCAGCTATATATCCAGTTATATATCCAGCTATATATCCAGTTATATATCCAGCTATATATCCAGTTATATATCCAGCTATATATCCAGCTATATATCCAGCTATATATCCAGTTATATATCCAGCTATATATCCAGTTATATATCCAGCTATATATACAGTTATATATCCAGAGATATATACAGTTATATATCCAGATATATATCCAGCTATATATCCAGTTATATATCCAGCTATATATCCAGCTATATATCCAGCTATATATCCAGTTATATATCCATTTATATATCCAGCTATATATCCAGCTATATATCCAGTTATATATCCAGCTATATATCCAGCTATATATCCAGTTATATATCCAGTTATATATCCAGTTATATATCCAGCTATATATCCAGCTATATATCCAGCTCAGCCACCAGTAGTAGCCACAGGGAGCAAAGTGCTGACTGGAGAAAGCTACTACAGTTAGGGTCAGATTATCTCATTCAGAATATGTGCACGTGAACGTATAGTCAATGTTATCGAAAGGGAAACATAATTTATGTATGTATACAAACAGATCCATCTTTGGCAGAAGCAAATGTAGCTCATTACGTTCATGTTTCCTGTTTTTTATGGAGAAAATGTTGCCGGATAAAAATGGTCACAAAGAAACACAAAACCGCTAAAAATAGATACGTTAATAAAAATAGATGCTAAGCGGACGGCTAAAGGACACCCAAAATGACTAAGCAAAGACACGTACAGTGACTAAAGAGAGATACGCCTACGTTAATGAAGATAGACGCTAACCGAGTATGAAGAGACCCAGAATGACTGCAGTGACACACAGAACATGCACTGATACAGACATGGCTGTGTCCAAACGTCGCTCTGTTTGCTTCCTGTGTTTCCAGAGGAGATGCATGTATTATTATATGTGCAGATGTTAAAGGGGCTCCACGCAGTGTAGTCCAGGTCTTGTGTGTTTCCAGTCTTGTTGCTGGCAGGTTCTCTATAGAGCCCCCCCCCCCTACAGCTCCTATGTTTCCTCGTGTCTGACTCCTCTCTCGGTCAGTCTGCCGTTTCCTCTTCCTCTCTTCCTCCCACAATGCTTTCCTAGCTTCCTGCTTCTTTTTTGCCGGCTCAGCCGTGACGATAGTGAGAAAAACTCCATCTCTACCTTGTTAGCCGGTTCCTGAATGGCCGCATGTGTGCAGCGCCGTGAAGCGATTCGTTACATGGCGAGACCTGATATCACGCCGTACTTCCTGACGCTGAGGCCCAAAGTTACAAGGGCGCTAGGGGGGAGCGAGACGACCACCATTCAACCAGAAAAACGTCATATAACCATTCCAATGACTCCTCAGCTATTCAGTTAAGGTACATTAAGATAAAAGAAACGGCATAGTTCCCCTTTAAAGGAGAGTCCTGTATAGTTTCCAGAGGAGATGCATGTATTATTATATGTGCAGATGTTAAAGGAGAGTCCTGTATAGTTTCCAGAGGAGATACATGTATTATTATATGTGCAGATGTTAAAGGAGAGTCCTGTAGTTTCCAGAGGAGCAGCAGATAAACTGCAGTAAGAGGACTCAGTGACAGAATCTGATGATAAAACATAAAAGCGTCTGGTTCTGGTTCAGGAGGTGTGATGAGAGTCAGATTGCTTGTGTGCAGATGATGGATGACGCTGGATTCCCGTGAAACATGTTTCTGACGTCAGCGTTACACACACAGAGAAGCTGATTTACAGATGAATAACGTGATCTCATATCTCCCGGTCTCGTTTTCCTCTCTGACGGCTTTTATTCAAGTGCTCCCAACACTTTGTGTAATCCTTCTCTTTCTTTACGAGCGAGGACTCGGACGTCTCCGGAGGATTTTATCAGCGCGACGGTCTACAGACGGACAGATAACTTGTAGATGACATTTTGATTTAC
The DNA here is from genome assembly GCA_023631565.1 of Gymnocephalus cernua. Lineage (NCBI taxonomy): Eukaryota > Metazoa > Chordata > Actinopteri > Perciformes > Percidae > Gymnocephalus > Gymnocephalus cernua. Next base: position 15,546 of record JALJEH010000056.1, on the reverse strand, counting down.
TACTATGCTAATACTAGTGCTCAGTGGATATATACTGATATAACCTTTCTTGAACCAGGTGGGCCGATTGAGAACAAATTCTCATTTGCAACGACGCCCTGGCCAAGATGGGAGCGTGCCTATGTTCCCACAGCTCTATATTCCCAAAGCTCTATGTTCCCACAGCTCTATGTTCCCACAGCTCTATGTTCCCACAGCTCTATGTTCCTACAGCTCTATGTTCCTACAGCTCTATGTTCCCACAGCTCTATGTTCCCACAGCTCTATGTTCCCACAGCTCTATGTTCCCACAGCTCTATGTTCCCACAGCCCTATGTTCCTACAGCTCTATGTTCCTACAGCTCTATGTTCCCACAGCTCTATGTTCCTACAGATCTATGTTCCCACAGCTCTATGTTCCCACAGCTCTATGTTCCCACAGACCTGGTCCCCCAAGGCAAGGCAGCTTTCTTTGTATAGCACATTTCAGCAACAGGGCAATTCAAAGTGCTTTACATAAAACATTAAAGAGCAGTTAAAATGATTAAGAAATTAAAAACAGATAAAATACGAGAATAGAAGTTACAGTGCAGTAGCAGTTTAAATAACGGCAACATCAAAAAGAAAGGTCTTCAGCCTTGATGTAAAGAACTGAGAGTTGCAGCAGACCTGCAGTTTTCTGGAAGTTGGTTCCAGATATGTGGAGCATAGAAACTAAATGCTGCTTCTCCCTGTTTAGTTCTGACCCTGGGGACAGAAAGCAGACCTTGTCCCAGACCACCTGAGAGGTCTGGGTGGTTCGTAGTTTACTAGCAGACCTGTCCCAGACCACCTGAGAGGTCTGGGGGGTTCGTAGTTGACTAGCAGGTCATAAATGTATTTTGGACCTAAACCGTTTAATGATTTATAAACTAGCAAAAGTATTTTGAAATCAACTCTCTGAGGCACAGGAAGCCAGTGTAAAGACTTCAGAACTGGAGTGATGTGATCCACTTTCTTGGTCCCACAGCCCAATGGTCCCACATATCTAATATAGGGCTGACCCCGCCAAGACAAGACATAAACGTGCGACACAACATTGAGTTACACAGTAAATACACAAAATATAAAACATACAAAATACAGTAAAACATCTACAAAGATACCGATTAAATCAAGACTCCATAGACAGTTTATGCAAGGTGACTTCACCAGATGCATCATGGTGCGATCCAGAAGCGTGCGTGAAGCGGCTATATATATATATATATATATATATATGTATATAATATTCCTGCAGATTTTTAATGAATATTTCTGCAGATATGTAATGAATGTTGAGCCGAGTCACGCCCATGTAGACCTGTTTCCGTCCGGTGGATTTAATCATGTCGAGTCTCTGCAGGATCCACTTCCTGCTCGGCTGTGAGATATTAATGATCTGTGATTAATTATAACTTCAGACAGAGGGGGGGGGAGGGGGGGGGGAGTCACAGCTCGCTGCCCTGATTAATAGAAAAGATTTGATTAAAGAAAGATGAGATCTGATATGTAATCAGCATATATGACCCCCCCGCTCCGACTCCCATTAACCGGGGCTTTACGGATCAATCGGATCCTCGTTATGAATGCATGAATTGATGTTGGGCCTCACCTGTGACTCCACGCTTATTATACAGTTCACAGCTTCTGTTGACTCGGCATTCTTCTCTTCACCTTTCTGCTCCGATAGGAGACTGAAAACAAACCCGTTCCAAGAGTAGTATGTAGAGAGACAGCAGTAGAGAGTAGTATGTATGTAGTAGTATGTATGTAGTATGTAGAGAGACAACAGTAGAGAGTAGTATGAAGAGACATCAGTAGAAAGTAGTATGTAGAGAGACAGCAGTAGAGAGTAGTATGTAAAGACAACAGTAGAGAGTACTATGTAGAGAGACAGCAGTAGAGAGTAGTATGTAGAGAGACAACAGTAGAGAGTAGTATGTAGAGAGACAGCAGTAGAGAGTAGTATGTAGAGAGACAGCAGTAGAGAGTAGTATGTATGTAGTAGTATGTATGTAGTATGTAGAGGACAACAGTAGAGAGTAGTATGAAGAGACATCAGTAGAAAGTAGTATGTAGAGAGACAGCAGTAGAGAGTACTATGTAGAGAGACAGCAGTAGAGAGTAGTATGTAGAGAGACAGCAGTAGAGAGTAGTATGTAGAGAGACAGCAGTAGAGAGTAGTATGTAGAGAGACAGCAGTAGAGAGTAGTATGTAGAGAGACAGCAGTAGAGAGTAGTATGTAGAGACAACAGTAGAGAGTAGTATGTAGAGAGACAGCAGTAGAGAGTAGTATGTAGAGACAACAGTAGAGAGTAGTATGTAGAGAGACAGCAGTAGAGAGTAGTATGTAGAGACAACAGTAGAGAGTAGTATGTAGAGAGACAGCAGTAGAGAGTAGTATGTAGAGAGACAACAGTAGAGAGTAGTATGTAGAGAGACAGCAGTAGAGAGTAGTATGTAGAGACAACAGTAGAGAGTAGTATGTAGAGACAACAGTAGAGAGTACTATGTAGAGAGACAGCAGTAGAGAGTAGTATGTAGAGAGACAGCAGTAGAGAGTAGTATGTAGAGAGACAACACTAGAGAGTAGTATGTAGAGAGACAGCAGTAGAGAGTAGTATGTAGAGACAACAGTAGAGAGTAGTATGTAGAGACAACAGTAGAGAGTAGTATGTAGAGACAACAGTAGAGAGTACTATGTAGAGAGACAGCAATAGAGAGTAGTATGTAGAGAGACAACAGTAGAAAGTAGTATGTAGAGAGACAACAGTAGAGAGTAGTATGTAGAGACAACAGTAGAGAGTAGTATGTAGTGAGACAGCAGTAGAGAGTAGTATGTAGAGAGACAGCAGGAGAGAGTAGTATGTAGAGAGACAGCAGTAGAGAGTAGTATGTAGAGAGACAACAGTAGAGAGTAGTATGTAGAGACAACAGTAGAGAGTAGTATGTAGAGACAACAGTAGAGAGTACTATGTAGAGAGACAGCAATAGAGAGTAGTATGTAGAGAGACAACAGTAGAAAGTAGTATGTAGAGAGACAACAGTAGAGAGTAGTATGTAGAGACAACAGTAGAGAGTAGTATGTAGTGAGACAACAGTAGAGAGTAGTATGTAGAGAGACAGCAGGAGAGAGTAGTATGTAGAGAGACAGCAGTAGAGAGTAGTATGTAGAGAGACAACAGTAGAGAGTAGTATGTAGAGACAACAGTAGAGAGTAGTATGTAGAGACAGCAGTAGAGAGTAGTATGTAGAGACAACAGTAGAGAGTACTATGTAGAGAGACAGCAATAGAGAGTAGTATGTAGAGACAACAGTAGAGAGTAGTATGTAGAGACAACAGTAGAGAGTAGTATGTAGAGAGACAGCAGTAGAGAGTAGTATGTAGAGAGACAACAGTAGAGAGTAGTATGTAGAGACAACAGTAGAGAGTAGTATGTAGTGAGACAGCAGTAGAGAGTAGTATGTAGAGACAACAGTAGAGAGTAGTATGTAGTGAGACAGCAGTAGAGAGTAGTATGTAGAGACAACAGTAGAGAGTAGTATGTAGAGACAGCAGTAGAGAGTAGTATGTAGAGAGACAGCAGTAGAGAGTAGTATGTAGTGAGACAGCAGTAGAGAGTAGTATGTAGAGAGACAGCAGTAGAGAGTAGTATGTATGTAGTAGTATGTATGTAGTATGTAGAGGACAACAGTAGAGAGTAGTATGAAGAGACATCAGTAGAAAGTAGTATGTAGAGAGACAGCAGTAGAGAGTACTATGTAGAGAGACAGCAGTAGAGAGTAGTATGTAGAGAGACAGCAGTAGAGAGTAGTATGTAGAGAGACAGCAGTAGAGAGTAGTATGTAGAGAGACAGCAGTAGAGAGTAGTATGTAGAGAGACAGCAGTAGAGAGTAGTATGTAGAGACAACAGTAGAGAGTAGTATGTAGAGAGACAGCAGTAGAGAGTAGTATGTAGAGACAACAGTAGAGAGTAGTATGTAGAGAGACAGCAGTAGAGAGTAGTATGTAGAGACAACAGTAGAGAGTAGTATGTAGAGAGACAGCAGTAGAGAGTAGTATGTAGAGAGACAACAGTAGAGAGTAGTATGTAGAGAGACAGCAGTAGAGAGTAGTATGTAGAGACAACAGTAGAGAGTAGTATGTAGAGACAACAGTAGAGAGTACTATGTAGAGAGACAGCAGTAGAGAGTAGTATGTAGAGAGACAGCAGTAGAGAGTAGTATGTAGAGAGACAACACTAGAGAGTAGTATGTAGAGAGACAGCAGTAGAGAGTAGTATGTAGAGACAACAGTAGAGAGTAGTATGTAGAGACAACAGTAGAGAGTAGTATGTAGAGACAACAGTAGAGAGTACTATGTAGAGAGACAGCAATAGAGAGTAGTATGTAGAGAGACAACAGTAGAAAGTAGTATGTAGAGAGACAACAGTAGAGAGTAGTATGTAGAGACAACAGTAGAGAGTAGTATGTAGTGAGACAGCAGTAGAGAGTAGTATGTAGAGAGACAGCAGGAGAGAGTAGTATGTAGAGAGACAGCAGTAGAGAGTAGTATGTAGAGAGACAACAGTAGAGAGTAGTATGTAGAGACAACAGTAGAGAGTAGTATGTAGAGACAACAGTAGAGAGTACTATGTAGAGAGACAGCAATAGAGAGTAGTATGTAGAGAGACAACAGTAGAAAGTAGTATGTAGAGAGACAACAGTAGAGAGTAGTATGTAGAGACAACAGTAGAGAGTAGTATGTAGTGAGACAACAGTAGAGAGTAGTATGTAGAGAGACAGCAGGAGAGAGTAGTATGTAGAGAGACAGCAGTAGAGAGTAGTATGTAGAGAGACAACAGTAGAGAGTAGTATGTAGAGACAACAGTAGAGAGTAGTATGTAGAGACAGCAGTAGAGAGTAGTATGTAGAGACAACAGTAGAGAGTACTATGTAGAGAGACAGCAATAGAGAGTAGTATGTAGAGACAACAGTAGAGAGTAGTATGTAGAGACAACAGTAGAGAGTAGTATGTAGAGAGACAGCAGTAGAGAGTAGTATGTAGAGAGACAACAGTAGAGAGTAGTATGTAGAGACAACAGTAGAGAGTAGTATGTAGTGAGACAGCAGTAGAGAGTAGTATGTAGAGACAACAGTAGAGAGTAGTATGTAGTGAGACAGCAGTAGAGAGTAGTATGTAGAGACAACAGTAGAGAGTAGTATGTAGAGACAGCAGTAGAGAGTAGTATGTAGAGAGACAGCAGTAGAGAGTAGTATGTAGTGAGACAGCAGTAGAGAGTAGTATGTAGAGAGACTACAGTAGATATGTAGTATGTAGAGACAACAGCAGAGAGTAGTATGTAGAGAGACATCAGTAGAGAGTAGTATGTAGAGACAGCAGTAGAGAGTAGTATGTAGAGAGACAGCAGTAGAGAGTAGTATGTAGAGAGACAGCAGTAGAGAGTAGTATGTAGAAACAGCAGTAGAGAGTAATATGTAGAGAGACAGCAGTAGAGAGTAGTATGTAGAGAGACTACAGTAGATATGTAGTATGTAGAGACAACAGTAGAGAGTAGTATGTAGAGAGACAGCAGTAGAGAGTAGTATGTAGAGAGACAGCAGTAGAGAGTAGTATGTAGAAACAGCAGTAGAGAGTAATATGTAGAGAGACAGCAGTAGAGAGTAGTATGTAGAGAGACTACAGTAGATATGTAGTATGTAGAGACAGCAGTAGAGAGTAGTATGTAGAGAGACATCAGTAGAGAGTAGTATGTAGAGACAGCAGTAGAGAGTAGTATGTAGAGAGACTACAGTAGATATGTAGTATGTAGAGAGACAATATGAATATGTTGTATCTTTTATCTATTTCTGTCTGAATCCTGCAGCTTTATAAAGTGCAGAGGTCCAATAATCGGCGGTGTGATCTGACTCACTTGACTGCAGCTGCTGCGAGAGGAAATGAAGTCTGGCTGCCGGCGCTATCACACCGAGCCGCGTTAAAACAAGTCGACACTTCCTGGAATCTGATCTGCAGTCAGTCAGCACTCACACTCTCTCTGTCCTGTCGCTTCGTATTTCCTTCGCTGAGATTAAAAACAGAAAGCAGATGAAATATGGAATCTAACCCCGGGGCTGATTTCATCTATTTGAAACTTAAATACTCGTTGGGCTGAACAGACTGAAACATCTCACCTTTACCGAGGCTTTTAATGTGAAGGTGCCAGGTTTGGGAGTTGGTAGTAAAGAATCTTATTTGAATGAAACAGTGAGTGTGAGCTGGCAGTGGGGGTGCTGGGTCCAAAGTCTGGGTTCAGGAGGGAGATACTGTCTATTACTGTAAAACTGTATTCAAGAGTAAACTGAAGACTCTTTGATAAAGCTCATGATTCTTGACGTGTCCACACACTGTAGAACATGCAGGCGGAAACAGAAACACAGACAGACCAAACTTCACAAAATGAAGAAATAAACCAAAAACCCATCCACACACACAAACACACACACACACACACACACACACACACACACACACACACACACACACACCAGACTGTCACCGTGCGGAAGTCATGGCAGGCGGGTTTCTAGAAGTATTTTGATTGTATCTCTCTGTGGAGTCTGTTTGAAGCTATTTTAATGACCATTGACATTGAGAAGATTGATCCACTGAGGAAGAGGAAGAAAAGCCCCCCAGAGGCTTTTTAGGCAGCAAGTCTTTCTTTGTTTTCATCCTCCAGCCTGTGAAAGTTACCAGCTGTCCTATCAGACTGTGGTCCAGACTAGCCTGGTCCTACCAGACTGTGGTCCAGAGTAACCTGGTCCTACCAGACTGTGGTCCAGAGTAACCTGGTCCTACCAGACTCTGGTCCAGAGTAACCTGGTCCTACCAGACTGTGGTCCAGAGCCACAACAGACTAAATGGCTTTGCTCTCATCTTTCTCCGCCGCCATTACGGAACTACAACTGAAACTAGCGCACAACCTCATCGTCATCGTTCTCAGCCACTCCCGCTGTTCGCTGATTGGACCGGGAAAGATTTGGCCGGAGAAAATCTGCGAATATTCTGCAAACCCAAACGATGTACTGAAGGAAAATGAAAATTGAGGGGGAGGAGAGGGGGGGAGCCAGGCTAAACATCAGCTAGCTAAAATGACAGAAACCATCTTTGGGAAACATTTATTTGACGGGTGGTTAGGATGGATGAAGAAGATAAATGTCTTCTGTTATGCTGATGACACGAAGCCGTTTGTCTTTAACTTATCAAATCAAACTGTTATCTGAAGGATGGTAAAGGTGCAGCAGGTAATAATATATTATAAAACTACCTTTGTGTCATATCTGCTGAAACTGACCCGATGTTCCAGTAGAACTACAGTCTAACTGTTCAGATGCACCAATCAGGGCCAAGGGGGGTGTCTAACTGTTCAGATGCACCAATCAGGGCCAGGGGGGGTGTCTAACTGGTCAGATGCACCAATCAGGGCCAGGGGGGGTGTCTAACTGTTCAGATGCACCAATCAGGGCCAGGGGGGGTGTCTAACTGTTCAGATGCACCAATCAGGGCCAGGGGGGGTGTCTAACTGCGTGTCAATCACTGCTCAAGCGCACGCATTAATTCTCCCTTGTGGGGGGAGGGGCTTAGGAGACCGTTTTGGGCTTTAGCTGAAAGGGGGGGAAGGACTGAGAAGTTGTCGATGTTCAAATGTTTTGGCTAAGTCCTGGATCTTCACAATCCAACCTACGGCACCTTTAAGTAATTGCACTTTATGTATAATCTATAACGTGTGTGCAGTACGTGTAGCCTGTCTCAATGTCGTTATATATTTTAAATGTGTAACACCACTTGATCCATCGTGGCTCCTGTGTCTCAGAGACAGAGAACATGTTGAGAGGGTTGAAGGTTTCCGTGTGTGTGTGTGTGTGTGTGTGTGTGTGTGTGTGTGTGTGTGTGTGTGTGTGTGTGTGTGTGTGTGAGATAATGAGTCACGAGATATCGGAAAGACTTGTCAGAGACTTCATTAACACTCCGCAGCTTCACTAAATATAGAGAAGCTGAAGAAAACGTATTTATACTCTGATCCTATTTCACACACACACACACACACACAGAGACACACACAGACGCACACACACACACACACACAAACACACACACACACACTCTGTTTCACATCCCACGTCTCCTCCTGCGTTCCCATAATCCTTTGTGGTAGCTGACAGATGGTGATAATCAGTATTGTCCCCGAGAGACGAGAGGACGCCCCGTTCAACAAACGTCTCTCACACACACACACACACACACACACACACACACACACACACACACACACACACACACACACACACACACACACACACACACACACACACACACAGTGACGCACATCGTGTGTCAACCATCAACACACAAACACACTCATGTCAGCACAGTTATTGACAGTTTTGTGTGATTTCCAATTATTCAGTTTTTTTTAAAGCAAAACGTGATTATATAACTTTGATGTTAGCCTGACGTCGTCTTACTCAGATTCTAGTCAGAATGTGAACTTCCCGACCTCAAATGTTGTGGGCGGGGCTAAGTTCAGCTGGCATCCAGGCCACCTTTATTTAGCCTATATGCTAAGAAAACGAACACAGATGACAATTCAAAATATATCAAAATTGCAACGCAAAGTATGTTGTTTGTGTCATTGGGCATTTTTAAGTATGTAAATCCTGGAGCTTCCTTGCGTATCACGTAGACTACACCACTGCAAATACCCTAAAAAGGTAAATTTAAGAAGATGTGTGAAAATGCCCTCAGACCTCAGAGGGCTAAGTGTACGTACGGGACGCAAAAGACGTTGTAAACTATTGGGATTGGGTTTATAATATTATATGTAAAACATGAGAGTAGAAGTGTGTTTATGGGGAGATTTGCGGCGGTGCATCCGCCGGAGAAAGACGGAGCGACGGTTTGATGAGCGAGGAGATGAACGGCTGTCAGAGGCGCTGCGGCGCGTTGATGGATCTCCGTCCGACATTTATTTACAGCAGGAGACTGTTTACTGTTCCTGCCGTCAGCTCAGATTAACATCCCAACACACTCCTCTCACTCTGGTGACTCACGTTTCAAACTGAAAGCACTCGGAGTCAAGAAGATACGATTAGGTTTCAGCAAGGGCATAACTTTGGGTTCAACATGGGGGGGTTGAGATGTCCAACTATCTGGGGGGGGGGGGGGGGGGGAGGGGGGGATCACACATGCACATGTCTGCATGGATTGAAAAAGCAACACAAACATCAAAAGGCGAAATCTTTTGGAAAAAGCGACGAAAGCGTTGAATAACTTGCACCAAAAAGTGAAAAAGCAACAAAAATGTAGAAAAATATTATAAATTATATAAAATTATATAACACACACACTCGCGTGCGCACGCACACAGACACACACACACACACACACGCACGCACGCACGCACGCACGCACGCACACAGAGACACATACACACACACGCGCGCACGCACGCATGCACACAGAGACACACACACACACACAATAACACAAACACACACACACAGAACGAGCGCCTCCATATTTACACAGATAATTGTGTTCATATATTATAATTTATTAAGAAGTGAGGACCTTTAGTGTTGTTCAGGCTGCAGTGCATGATGGGAAAGGGCCCTCTGAGTGTCCTCTGTGGTTTCCGTCTCCGTGCACCTGCAGACACAAACACAGTGTGACAGGTTGATCCTGACAGGACGCCTGCTGTCAGACGCAGCCAGACGCCTGATTCACATGCGTCTTCATCATCGGAGGATTAGAGTTCACCTCCGCTTCAGTCAACACGCCGAGACGTCTGACAGACCTCGAACGCAGCGCGGCCTGTGACCAGAATAGAGATCGGAAAGCTTAACTTTAACTTATTATTGTTCTACTTAAAGGGCCGTGAATAGTTCATGTTATTTTCAGCTCAGAGACTGAACTCAGGTCAGATTTAGGGAAGAAAACAACTTCTAAAAGGATTTTACAACATCCAGACGTCGGATCTGGGAACTCACCATTGGCCGGGCTCAAGCCGAGGGGCGGGACAACGGTTGTCTGTCAAACTCTCTCTGCACGCAATAAAGCTCAACAGTCCCGCCCACAGCGGGTTCCAGAAGTCAATCTGAGTATAAGCCATAAAATCATAACCGTCAGTGTTAGACTTAAAACCAGCTACGGCATGACTCAGCGATTGTAAATGTTCATATAGACGCCAACAGTTCATGGGGCACTAACCTTGTTTTGAGATAAATGTCTTTTATTCGCGATGTCTTGGATAAGTACTTCATTACCCACAATCCTGTACAATCCCACAATCCCACAGTGATGCCTCTGATTGGTGGAACGCATGCTAGTGTGGATTGGGGGGGAGGGGGGGGGTGTCAGTACCTGATCTGTGCTGCCTGCCCGATCCGTCATGCACATGATGATGATCCTGTTTTACGAGGATTTACGACACTGCACGAATCACCATCTGTTCCACGCTTCTGCCGTTAGCCTCCACCGGGAAGCTAACGTCAGTTTAGCTAACAGCTAATTAGGCTAACCGCTAGCTGACAGCTTAATTCAGTCTAAAATAACATTAACTCAAACTAAACACCGGGGGAAACAGGCTACAGCTGACGTAACAGCTGTTATATATTTTAACAGTTTATTTCAAGGTCCCAAGGTCTCTGGGAGGAGGGGGCGGGACTGTTGAGCTCTACAACCAATCAGAGCAACGCTAGCTGATAGATTTAACTACCAGACGGCACACAGATGTTCCCCTGGAAAACCGGACGGCACACAGATGTTCCCCTGGAAAACCGGACAGCACACAGATGTTCCCCTGGGAGAACCAGACGGCACACAGATGTTCCCCTGGGAGAACCAGACGGCACACAGATGTTCCCCTGGGAGAACCAGACGGCACACAGATGTTCCCCTGGGAGAACCAGACGGCACACAGATGTTCCCCTGGGAGAACCAGACGGCACACAGATGTTCCCCTGGGAGAACCAGACGGCACACAGATGTTCCCCTGGGAGAACCAGATGGCACACAGATGTTCCCCTGGGAGAACCAGACGGCACACAGATGTTCCCCTGGGAGAACCAGACGGCACACAGATGTTCCCCTGGGAGAACCAGACGGCACACAGATGTTCCCCTGGGAGAACCAGACGGCACACAGATGTTCCCCTGGGAGAACCAGACGGCACACAGATGTTCCCCTGGGAGAACCAGATGGCACACAGATGTTCCCCTCAGAGAACCAGACGGCACACAGATGTTCCCCTGGGAGAACCAGACGGCACACAGATGTTCCCCTGGGAGAACCAGACGGCACACAGATGTTCCCCTGGGAGAACCAGACGGCACACAGATGTTCCCCTGGGAGAACCAGACGGCACACAGATGTTCCCCTGGGAGAACCAGATGGCACACAGATGTTCCCCTGGGAGAACCAGACGGCACACAGATGTTCCCCTGGGAGAACCAGACGGCACACAGATGTTCCCCTGGGAGAACCAGACGGCACACAGATGTTCCCCTGGGAGAACCAGACGGCACACAGATGTTCCCCTGGGAGAACCAGACGGCACACAGATGTTCCCCTGGGAGAACCAGATGGCACACAGATGTTCCCCTCAGAGAACCAGACGGAACACAGATGTTCCCCTCAGAGAACCAGTGGATCACTTATTATGGTCTGAATGTTGTGTTACTTCATGGCTGTGGCTGCCCTGCTCCTGTAGGACCATAAACACCCCCGACCCCCCCCCCGCAGTCGTCCACCTGTCACTCTTAACCTGCCAGTTCTGGACTGTTTCCTGTCACTGATGCATGCTGGGATTGAGTCATTATCCAATCCCTGCTGAGATGCTTTATTTGATGCATAGCTGCAGGAAGCACCGGATCAGGAACCATAACCAGTCATCCAGGTTCCTGCAGCTTGTTATTCCATCCAGACGGCGTCCAATAGTTTGGATATTCTGACGTATTTTGTCACGTCTTTTTGAAAAAAATACACATTTTGATGCTTTTTTCATCATTTTTGATGCCTTTTTCGCTGCTAACTCACAGTATAAACTGTGTTTTCAGATCAGGTTTCTGCAGCTCGTCAACATTTATATTTAATGAAGACAGATCACATCAGAATCTGCTCGATTAACGTCACAGTTTTGTGTGTGTGTGTGTGGGGGGGGGGGGGGGGGGGGGGGGTCAGTTCCAATGCGCTACTTTCAAATTGCACGAGCTTTTGGCTGCTGGTAGCTGGTAGTTCCCGTCTGTGCCTCGCTGTGACATCAGGTGCTTAGCAACGTTTTCTTATTTCACCTGTAGTATCGTCATCGCTGCCTCCTCATCCATCAGGTTTCAGTCTGACCTTCTCAGCGCCACCTTTCCCTTTTCTTTTTGGCTTTCCATCATCAGACTCACACACCGTCTGTTGACGTTACCGATAGACGTCTAAACGTGACGAGGAAAGAAAGAGGTGTTCGATGGCTTTACGTCATAGGTCGACCAGGGCTACGCTATTTGGGGAGGGGCCGATCCATCCATCCATCCATCGTCGTCCGCTTATCCGTGGTCGGGTCGCGGGGGGAGCAGCTCCAGCAGGGGACCCCAAACTTCCCTTTCCCGAGCCACATTAACCAGCTCTGACTGGGGGATCCCGAGGCGTTCCCAGGCCAGGTTGGAGATGTAATCCCTCCACCTAGTCCTGGGTCTTCCCCGAGGCCTCCTCCCAGCTGGACGTGCCTGGAACACCTCCCTAGGGAGGCGCCCAGGGGGCATCCTTACCAGATGCCCGAACCACCTCAACTGGCTCCTTTCGACGTGAAGGAGCAGCGGCTCTACTCCGAGCTCCTCACGGATGACTGAGCTTCTCACCCTATCTCTAAGGGAGACGCCAGCCACCCTCCTGAGGAAACCCATTTCGGCCGCTTGTACCCTGGATCTCGTTCTTTCGGTCATGACCCAACCTTCATGACCATAGGTGAGGGTAGGAACGAAAACTGACCGGTAGATCGAGAGCTTTGCCTTCCGGCTCAGCTCTCTTTTCGTCACAACGGTGCGATAAACTGAATGTAATACCGCCCACGCTGCGCCGATTCTCCGACCAATCTCCCGCTCCATTGTCCCCTCACTCGCGAACAAGACCCCAAGGTACTTAAACTCCTTCACTTGGGGTAAGGACTCATTCCCTACCTGGAGAAGGCACTCCATCGGTTTCCTGCTGAGAACCATGGCCTCAGATTTAGAGGTGCTGACCCTCATCCCAGCCGCTTCACACTCGGCTGCAAACCGATCCAGTGAGTGCTGAAGGTCACAGGCCGATGATGCCATCAGGACCACATCATCTGCAAAGAGCAGCGATGAGATCCCGAGCCCACCGAACTGCAACCCCTCCCTACCACGACTACGCCTCGATATCCTGTCCATAAATACTACGAACAGGATTGGTGACAAAGCGCAGCCCTGGCGGAGGCCAACCCTCACCTGGAACGTGTCCGACTTACTGCCGAGAACCCGGACACAACTCTCGCTTTGGTCATACAGAGATTGGATGGCCCTGAGAAGGGACCCCCTCACCCCATACTCCCGCAGCACCTCCCACAAAGTCTCCCGGGGGACCCGGTCATATGCCTTCTCCAGATCCACAAAACACATGTAGACTGGATGGGCATACTCCCAGGCTCCCTCCAGGATCCTTGCTAGAGTAAAGAGCTGATCCGTTGTTCCACGACCAGGACGGAATCCGCATTGTTCCTCTTCAACCTGAGGTTCGACTATCGGCCGAACCCTCCTTTCCAGCACCTTGGAGTAGACTTTACCAGGGAGGCTGAGAAGTGTGATACCCCTGTAATTGGTACACACCCTCTGGTCCCCCTTTTTGAAGAGGGGAACCACCACCCCGGTCTGCCACTCCTTTGGCACTGTCCCAGACTTCCACGCAATGTTGAGTAGGCGTGTCAACCAAGACAGCCCCTCCACACCCAGAGCTTTCAGCATTTCTGGACGGATCTCATCAATCCCTGGGGCTTTGCCACTGTGGAGTTGTTTGACTACCTCAGTGACCTCCACCAGGGAAATTGACGACAATCCCCCGTCATCCTCCAGCTCTGCCTCTAACAAAGAGGGCGCATCAACTGGATTTAGGAGTTCCTCAAAGTGCTCCTTCCACCGCCCTATTACCTCCTCAGTTGAGCTCAACAACGTCCCATCCTTACTGTACACAGCTTGGATGGTTCCCCGCTTCCCCCTTCTGAGGTGGCGGACGGTTTTCCAGAAGCGCCTTGGTGCCGACCGAAAGTCCTTCTCCATGTCTTCTCCGAACTTCTCCCACACCCGCTGCTTTGCCTCTTTCACGGCAGAGGCTGCAGTCCTTCGGGCCATTCGGTACCTTGCAACTGCCTCCGGAGTCCTCTGGGATAACATATCCCGGAAAGACTCCTTCTTCAGTCGGACAGCTTCCCTGACCACCGGTGTCCACCACGGTGTTCGAGGGTTACCGCCCCTTGAGGCACCTAAGACCCTAAGACCACAGCTCCCTGCCGCAGCTTCAGCAATGGAAACTTTGAACAATGTCCACTCAGGTTCAATGCCCCCAGCCTCCACAGGGATGCACGAAAAGCTCCGCCGGAGGTGTGAGTTGAAGGTCTGTCGGACAGGAGCTTCCTCCAGACGTTCCCAATTTACCCGCACTACCCGTTTGGGCTTACCAGGTCTGTCCAGAGTCTTCCCCCACCCCCTGACCCAACTCACCACCAGATGGTGATCAGTTGACAGCTCCGCCCCTCTCTTCACCCGAGTGTCCAAAACATACGGCCTCAAATCAGATGAAACGATTATAAAATCGATCATTGACCTTCGGCCTAGGGTGCTCTGGTACCAAGTACACTTATGAGCATCCCTATGTTCGAACATGGTGTTTGTTATAGACAATCCATGACTAGCACAGAAGTCCAATAACAGACAACCACTCTGGTTTAGATCAGGGAGGCCGTTCCTCCCAATCACGCCTCTCCATGTGTCTCCGTCATTGCCCACATGTGCGTTGAAGTCCCCCAGCAGAACTATGGAGTCCCCCCCGATCACTGATCCCCCTATATTCCTGAAAATCCTAGACATGGTTGTGTCCATTAGAGCTTTCTGATTGGCCTGTTTGTATTGAAATAAGAGACTGCTGCAGCAGCGGGCGGCAGCGGGCAGCAGCGGGCAGCAGCGGGCAGCAGCGGGCAGCAGCGGGCAGCAGGCAGCGGGCAGCGGGCAGCAGGCAGCGGGCAGCGGGCAGCGGGCAGCGGGCAGCGGGCAGCGGGCAGCAGCGGGCAGCAGCGGGCAGCAGCGGGCAGCAGCGGGCAGCAGCGGGCAGCGGCCGGATGGTGTTGCTAAGAACATGCGATGTATAACTGTTATCAGACCGGCCCTCGCGGCCCTCGAAACACTACCGGCCCACCGGGTTCGGTCTTAATTTCTATCATCGTACTCAGGTTCGTGCTTGCGCTCCGGGTTGCGCGGTAAATGAGCGGAGGACTTATTTTATTTCTTT